>JAOVVB010237746.1:0-22777 GCA_028570985.1 Heterobranchus longifilis | reverse complement strand
ATGATTTTCAGGTTTTGAATCAATACTATGGCTATATATATATATATATATATATATATACTATAGTATACTATATACTGTGGATCCCTACACCTCAAAGGAGGAAGAGGAATGATGAGGAGCACTGTGGACACACCTGATGGCCTGTGTGGGGTCGCTCCTCGCCATTTTCTGCTCGATGGGAATCTGCTCCCATTTGAAGTGGAGACTCCAGTCGAATCCTGAAGAGAAGGAGAGCAACAGAGAGACCAAACATCAGATTGAGCAGCTAAATGTACGGCCATGTTGTCTGTTCAAAAGAAGAAGACAGATACAGTAAAAGTATTGCTGATATCAGGTTAAACTCACTTGCATGTTTCAGCTTTTAAAGGTACAGTGTGGAGTTTTTAGCAGCCTCTAGTGGTGAAGTTCTAGATTGAAACTGATTAAAACACTGTCCTGCTCACCCCAACCTTTAGGAGAAATGCACAAACTACGGTGGCCTCCAGGGACAAGAAGCTAATGGAACAGATTTTGGTTGCAAACTTCTACTCACAAACAAAATGTTGGTGGGTAAAAACAAACGCTCCCACTAAATGTAAAAACGTGAAAGGACCGTTCTGGAGACAGTTTTGTCCGTTCTGGGCTCCTGTAGCTGCAAGATGGCCGCTTCCCCATGCAGATAAAAACAGCTCATTCTAAGGTCATAAAAACACAATAATTCTTATTTTGATGCGATTAAAAACTAATAAAAAATACTAATGATTATTATATTCAATTTTTGCCAAGTCAGGCAGCTAAATACTGCACACTGGACCTTTGAATGGACTCTGCTGTTGAATTAACACTCCAAAATGTTTTATTTCAGACCGACTTTAATCCATTTAGGAATATCTATCATGAGTTTTGAATTATTCTGGCAGTGCTGGTGATGTCATATATAACGAGGGAGTTTATGAATCTGGGGTTTTCCCTGACTGCAGCTGTGTGTTATCAGCCGTTACTAAACATGAGTTGTGTGTCGCGTCCTGACCTCCTCTCAAGTCAGCAGACGCAGCCAAGTAGGCGAAGTTATCCAGGCTGATGACGTCAATGATGGGGCTGACCACGCGCGTATGGTCCTGCAGCGGAGGAGAAGAACACACAGACACACTATCGTTAGAGACATGATTGGACATTTTATATTTGGACTCTTGTGGTGGAGAGACTGTTAACATCAAACGGTCACATTTATCCATGACACAGTGATTATTTCTACCAGATTGTCAGTTAAAAACCTTGACAGCCTCGTGTTTCTGAATAATTAAGACGGGAACTTACAGCTCTCTTTAATAACAGATGAATTGCAGAGAAGGGATTTATATGGCGCGCCGTTAATTACTGAGGTGCATCACACTTCTATCAAGAGGAATTATGTAACTAATCCTGTAGAAGGACATTTCAATGAAATGAGGCATCGCATTTCATCTTTGTTTTAATTAGACATGTAAGCGATTAAAACCAGCCAAAGAGGTGGTAAGAAAAAAAAGAAATATTGGATTTTTATGTCAAAGTTTTATTCCCAAAGAGGTATAAAAATTAACATCTAACAATTTCATTTATCCCCTCTATTTAGCATTAATAAGCAGAATATAAACTTAATAAATGTTGCCAACACATTATAATGTAGACTCAAACAAATGTAATGACTGTAACAATAACTGCTCCAGAGACACGTGTGTAACTGTATTATTGTGATGTTTAAACACATAATTTCTGTTTAATCATATAAAATATGTCATCATGCGTCATTGAAACAATTTATAAACAGTTTAAACCCATCTGTGAAAGATTTGAACTAATCTGTTTATACAGGGCTACTGATGCGTCATAAGAGGAGTTATAATTGTTTATAGATAAATTAACTAGAGATCATCTTGTGATCGGATCACACCAGCCACGATGCCAAATTGGGTTAGGGGTGAAAAATTGGGGGGGCGGCTCCTTCCTTACTTGGCGCCCTTGCTCGGACCACACCCATCTTCTAACTCCACCATCATTTATATCTCAGCTACACACCTGCAGCGTTTCATGACTGCATCTTGCACGGTTGTGACGTTATCGATGTGACAAAATCTGGCCGCAGATTCTCTTTGGTTCTCTGTGTAAAGTGTCGGTCTCACAATTAATAATTCTTAAAACTGGGATGATAATACATTCGAAATTCTGACCTAATAAAAGAAAAAAGATGCCACAGACTGTCTAAAGTAGTGAAACTTTTCACTGAACAACGATTCAGTCGGACAAGAATCTTCAGGATCGTGTGAAAGTTGCGTTTTTCTTTGTGGGTGTGTCAAGAAAATAAATCAATATCATAATCACTGTGATGAGTATTAATGTCAGATTATACTCTGGGGGCAATGCATTAGTCTCCCACTGTGGATGATAATGTGGAATCTGTGACAGGTTTAATGATTGATTAACTGCCTGTTCTGATAAAGAGAGATAACTGGAAACCTCCGTCTTTCTCGTGACCTGGAACTGTACAAATACGTGTCAGCACAAAGACTTTAACCCTTCTCTTTATTCAGTTGTGTGGACTTGTACGTTTGTGGGGCTGACCCGATGCTTCGAATCTTCGATTGTTGCCATGGTAATAGACGTCCAAATCAGTATTCAAATGCTTCTGTTTTTTTTGTGGTTATTACATATGCATTACCCCAAAATCACAAATAGGGAGGGAACCCGTTTTGGTGGAAGATCTCCACAAAAATATTGTAAACATATTCTTTGTAGATCTTTACAATCATTCACTGAAAGAACAGAGCAGACCTGCCTTATTACACCATCCAAATCTTGTCATTTTCAGCATGTAGTTTGATAACTCGGAGGTTGTTTGTTTCCCGTAGTGAAGGGACTTTGGGAATGGGAACAGACTTCCTGTGCAGACAGGAAGTAAGGCTTTATCCCAGCACTATTTGTTAAGGCCACCAGACTAGGCCATGGCCCCAAGAGGCTTTTTTTAAAAAGTCTGGACATGATACATCTGCCTACCAAATTTCATACATCTAGGTGAAACGCACACCAGTTCGTGCTCGGGCCCTAATAATGTGATTCTTTGCTCATAAATCAGAGGAGCTTCGTGTATTTGTCTGCATAACAGAGGAGATTTACAAAGATTACATCTAACCTTCCTCCTGCCTGCCAGATCTGAGTTACTGAAACCTTTTGAGAGCAATAATCCTGCGCTGTTCAGTCTAGGTTTCCTCGTGTAAAAATAGACAATGCAAGTCCATGGAGAATGCGTGTTTTCCAATTCTAGTTAATGCCATCTGCCATCTGTTTGCAGGTATGTGCCCACCCATTGTAGACATGGGCAGCTTGCCGCCATGTGATCCATCACTGGGTTTAAAAGCTTATGGCCCACAGAGAAGGGCACAGTATACAATTCCCCACTGAGCCCAGTGTGAAGCACACATCGCACTACTGTACCTGGGTAAGTCTGTGCGCTCCTCTTATGTGTTTTTAAACAGTAAATGGAGACAATTTGGCATTATGATATCGGCTCAGGTTGTTGTTGATGCACTCACTATCCTTTGAATTGGACTTACTTGTGCAGGTGCTGCATCCTAAACATGTCAGACACAGAAGACGCCACGTACGAGTGAGTAAACGGATCATTTCTGTAGAACAGAGAGAGAGAGAGAGAGAGAGCGGTGGTAACAAAGTGATGCCAGCAGAGATGGAATCAATTGTAACAAAAATATTTTTGGTGTGTTTTTTTTTCCTTCTTCTTTTAGGGGACAACGTAAGTCAGTTTGTCAGTTCAAGATGAGTCTTCAGAGTTTGTACTTGAAGTGAAGTTAGTAGGCTGCAGATTCAGACAGCTGCTTGTTGTCAGTAAGATATCATTCTGTTTGGCTGGATGCTACACAGCTGCTTCACTTGAACAAAAAAGAAATGCATGAATAGTATGATTATGCTGCATGCCATACATTGCCATAGCTGACCTCTGCTCTTTACCCTTTACCTGTCTTTGTGTGTACGGTGTGAAGAAGACGAGGATCTTGTTGGTATGTACAAACAACATCTATGAAAACAAAGTTTGCTTGAGGCTGGTTGTATTTTTTTCTGCTACTCTGTTACATGCTTTACACACTTGAGCCTTGCATTTAAAGTTACTTAACATGCTGCATCTGCTAAGCTGCTGGCTTCACCATACAGCATACTGTATTTTTGGCATGTTGGTGCCACTGCAGAAGCAGCTGCTGCCAGATTGACCTTTGTCCTCTCAGTCAGTCCTCTGGAGACAGTTCACCTTGTATAAACATCCCAGTGGATCTGTCCTTACAATTCAAATGGTGCACTCACTGGGTCACCATCAAATAGATAAAGAGTCGTACCTCTATTTCTGTCTCCTTTGTGAGGCTGTCCATGTGGGCCACTGTACAGCCTGGCTGTCCCTGAAACTAAGCAGCACCTGTCCCCCCCCTCTATGTGGCATAGAGTCGCTGTTAGAGAGCGATGTAGGTCAGCTTGTGTTCTCAATAGAGGACCTTGGGGAAGAGAGCGGCGTAGGCACAATACCCACTTTCATTTTTATGGCTATTAGAGGTCCTCTAAATGCAGGCTGGCTTCCCTTCTTTGCAGTGGAAAGAGGTTGAGTTACCCGCTGTAGCTAAAGGGACTCTGACTAAAGGCCTGGTATCACCTTTTCCCACAGAGGGCTTTGCAAATAGTGCAAAAGCTAAATGCAACTGTGGGAAAGTTGGTGGTGATCATTTCCCGCCTTCAGTGATGTCCAAATTGTATTTTATTTTTTGATAAACCACTTTTTTAAATGTATCTGCACAGCTTCATTAAAAAAAACAATTATGAATTCACAATAGCTGCGACCACGTGGCTCGATCAAATCAGTCGAGCCAGACCGAAGTTCACAAAACAGACAGCTAACACTAATGCTAGTTAGCGCTAGGCTAGTCTAACATTAGCCTAGCTTAGCCATGGATGTATTACAAAACCTGGATACCGGATCCAAAAATGGCGCCTATTCAGTTCAATGAGAATTGCTCGCCTGGCGCATCCACCAAAAACGTTTCCAGGCTTCCGGGTTTATGCAGCACATTATGCAGCCCACTCAGTATGCACAGTAACGTTTCTCCCGTCGGCCCCCACGGCGAGTTCCTGCTACTTCACATAGGGATGACGTCACAGACTTTTAAATTCACTTTTCTCCGCTCGAGGAAGGTTTTACAAATATAAAAAGTCCATGGATTTAAAATTCAGAATAGAAAGAGTCATAATTTGCAGTTTGAGGGGGCCTGTGAACAGTTTTGCAGCTGTCTCTTTTACAATGGTGGCCTATGGAGAAAAGGCTTTCTGGGCTGCAGGGGTATTTTTTGTTGCAGTACTGCGAGTGGCCACTGGAAAAAAATGTCTTCAAGGCTGAGCGGCGGTGCCGTATCCAGGTTTTATTATACATCCATGAGCCTAGCGTTAGCGTTAACATTAGCCTAGCCTAGCGTTAGCCTAATGCTAGCCAGCTGACGTTGTGTTGCTAACTGGCTAGCTGTTATATATATATTCATATAGACTGCACCAGAAGACGTTAAAACTTGTTTTAAAAAGTCTTAACTTTCTGAATTGAACATAGTTTTTTTTTTCTGGAGCTGATAATGGAAAAAGCTAACGAGTGAGTCATCTCTCTGTTGAGAGTTGCACATGCACAGTACTGATCGATGACAGCCACATGCGCTGAACAGTCATATTGAGTGCATGCGCTGACTTTTGCGCATGTGTAGAATGGATTGTATTTCCGGTACGGATTGGGATGTCACATTAGTTTTTTGCAATAGGCCACTCCCATTACCACACCCCCTTTTAGTCAATTGACATGAACATAAACACACCTTCGCACGCACATGCACGCACATGCACATGCACGTGCACACAACACCTCCATTCCAAATTTCAACCTCCTAGGCACTGTCAAAAATATACACAGAAATAATGTTGATCTAAATGCTGTATGAGATTTTCACATTGTTTGCTTGCTAACTTTACATGCTTGCTTTGCACAGAAGAGGAGGAAGAGGTAGCAGAGGAGGAGGAGGAGGAGGAGGAAGAGGTGGAGGAGGAGGAGGAGGAGGAGGAGGAAGAGGTGGAGGAGGTGGAGGAGGTAGTAGAGAAGGAGGAGGTAGAAGGTAGTATTGCTTATGCTAATATCTGTTTGCCAGCATGTTGGCTGTAAATAGATATGACTTTATTCTTAACACACTGTTGGCTGCCATGCAATGACTCTATTAGCGTACATGTACAAAAAGAATATATTGTCGCTGTCCAAGGAAAAACATATTTCTCCAAAACTTCCAAAAACTGATCAGCTGAGAAAAAATAGCCCTGGGTTTGTTTGTTTTTTAGCTTCATGACAATGCATTTTTTTCAAAATGCAGAATCCAATGTTAAATGATTTATTTAGCTCAATACTTGCACTTCACAGTCATAGTTTTCACTGGACAGTGATAATATATAATGCAATAATATCTCTAATGTATTGATGTACCTTTCCACAGTACAGTGTGGTTTATAAAGGTACATTCAACACCTAAATATGAATCTGAAATCATGTACAGAAGGATTGGCTTTCTGTCCATTTGCTCTCTGCCTGCGGGACTCCGGTGGAAACAGCATACAAGTTATCTGTGATGAAAATCTAAAGCAGCATGCTCTGAACTCTCAGAGAGAAAACACACCTGCATTCCTCTCTGGTTATACATCCATCAGCACTGACAGAAGATGGTCTATGTGACTGAGATCATTCCTACCCCGTCGTTATTGACAGCTTCGTCTGAATTAGAGACAAGACAGGAGGGAATGTGTATCAATCACCTGTGACCCTGTTCATCAGTGTCAATAATTATCTACGTGTCATGTGAACCTGGCACATTTTCAACTTCACTCAGTGTCGACTTTGTACTGACCTTCTCGTATTTCAACAGACGCTGCAGAGGAAAATGAAGGAGGTATGGATGGACAGGTTGTTTTGGAAATACAAAGGTTAAGTGTGTGTAGCAGAGGAAAATGTTGCTCTGTGGGGTTTTTTTTTTTACATGCATGAAGTGTTTCTTTTTCTCCTTTCTTTTTTATGGCTAAACAGAAGAGGCAAAGCGCAAGTCAAAGTAAGAGCAGAGTTTAAATCCATTTATATAACTTAAATTGAAACATAACTCTCCATGAGAGACATATTAAGATGAAAATATATAATTTTCTTTTTCCTCCTCAGGCCTGGTTTTGTGCCCGGCTTGGCAGCTCCCAAAATCCCAGATGGAGAAAAAGTCGACTTTGATGTGAGTTCATCTTAGGACTGATCAAAGTTACACCTGCAAGCTGTCTTTGTGGGGGGGGGGGGCTTGTTGGATAAGCTCACATTTCAACTTGTTGCTGCTATGACTTCAGGACATTCATCGAAAACGAATGGAAAAGGACCTGACTGAGCTCCACACTCTGATTGACGCGCACTTTGAGAAGCGTAAGAAGGAGGAAGAAGAGCTTCTTAACCTCACAGATCGCATTGTATGTTCACTTTTCTTCTGCAACATATCACACATTTAATCTCCTATATTACCCAATTCTATAATTAAGTGCAGGGATGCACGATATTGGATTTTTGCCGATATTTTCCAATCAATTTTGGCCGATTGCCGATGCCGATTGCCGATGCCGGAATTAACATATTATTATGCCTACCGTTATCGTGATGGCCCACTGACAGATGCAGGCATTAAACACAATGCTTTTCAAAATGTACACATTCACACTGGGAAAACAGCAACTTTGCTACTGTATCCCATTTCCGGCACCTCCACACTGCAGACATATTTGTCGCTTAGTCACATCACGTCTCATGGACATAAGTGTCATCTTATCAGCCTGTCATTTATCTGCTGATACCCATGACCTGCCAATATCAGCGTGCATCCCTAATTAACTGTTATCTTTACACATTTTGAGTTTACAGGATTTTGTTTTGGTATGTAAAATATATTTTCTTTCTCAGGAGACCCGCAGGTCAGAGAGAGCAGAGCAGATGAAGATAAGAGCAGAGAGAGAAAAAGAACGGCAGAACAAACTAGCTGTACGTATACGAAGACAAACAACATTTACAGAACATACTGTAATGGTAAGATAAATAGACAAGCATCCTAAACCCTGCACGTCACTGAGGAAACATTTTAGAGACTGGCTTTTAAATATTCCAATACCACCTATGGATCACACTTAGGGCAAAGATATACTTGCTGTTAAAAGCAAGTATATGTCCAACGGGTTGAATTAAGCCAAGTTCAGACAATGCAACTCATCAAAATACTGCAATTTAATTGGTTAAAGGTCCCATTATATTTTCCACCAGGAAGAGAAAGCGAGAAAAGAAGGGGAAGAGGCGAAGAAGAAAGCAGACGATGATGCAAGGAAGAAGTTGATTCTGTCCAACTTGAGTTTCACTGGATACAAGGTGAAGATTTTCTGTATCTTTAATAAATGTCAGATAGGCACATAAACATCCTGTGTGTATATATACACACACATGTCACCACATGTACTCTCTTCCTCACCAGCAGACACAACCTGGGCCAAAAAAACAAACGGAAAGAGAAAAGAAGAGGAAGGTCCTAAATGATCGACGCAAAGAATTAAATATTGATCACATGAAAGAGGAGAAACTCAGGTAAAATAAAAACGCAGTGACAACAACATCTCTCATTCCGAATACGTTCAATGATCAATCACTTTCTTGTCTCTATGCAGGGAAAAAGCCAAGGAACTATGGGAATGGGTGCGTCAGCTGGAGGCCGAGAAGTTTGAACTTCAGTATACGCACACGAAGCAAAAGTACGAGGTAAGATATTGTACATGAATACTTGTGGTATCATCGATCGTGTGTGTACATCACCAACCTGTTTTTTGATGCTGGGAGGAAGGCCAAATTATAACCAGACATTGACAGGATGATTTATGAGAACATTTATAAATGTTAAAGTATAACATCTGAATACCAGTATCTCAGTTGGAACTCAGTCAAAGTTCACTTGTGCTTCAGAAATAGATGATGTAGTATAAAAAAAGTAGTAAGAGGTTTAATATCAATATACCAAAATATATTATATTATATTATGTTACATTATATATATATACACACATTTTAAATGGCAAAACAATGTCAAAAAGTCAGATTCAGCTTTGACCAAATACTTAGGCCTAGTGCATTTCAGCTTAAGTAAATATCAATAAAGGTTTATAATTTTTCACAGGTCACCGTGCTGAGGAACCGGGTCACTGATCATCAGAAAGTGTAAGTGATTTATGGATTTATGCATCTACACATTCATGCATAATATAACATGCATTATACTGAAATGGGCCATTCTGCATAATGACTACTTTTTGTAGTATTTTGATGCTACTTTACTTAAGTAAAACTTTAAATGCAGGACTTTTATTTGTAGTCTGAGTAGTTTGAGTATTTCTGGACTGTGGTTTTGCTACTTTTACTGAAGTAAAAGATAAGAGTACTGCCTTGTTTTATAACATAGCAATCTGACATCTAATGTTTATCTTTAAAACAGAGTAAATCAAGACGGGTAGAAATACTAAATACTAAATCAGTAGATTCGAAAATCAATAATTCCCTTGCCGAGACTCAGAAGTCTGCCCTGATGTAAACATTCACCTTGTGACCTCCTCAGGTTTCCACCTCCTTCTGTTTCCACTTCCCCTCAGCTTCTCTCGCTACACTGATCTCTGTTTGTTTGAAGCAGCTGTTTGTTCAGCAGGACTAAAGTTTCCTGAGAAGCCAAACAGGACCGGGAAAACAAAAAGGGGCGAGCACATGAGAGGTGTTTTAACAAAGGGCAAGCCGGGGTGTCTGAGCAACATAAATGCACTTAGTTTCAAAGGAGAGATGGCGTTGTAATGGAGATACAACAGCTGAGAGATCTTATAACTGCTACGTGATATCATCTCTGTTAATGTGGCTCACTATAAAACAGTGACCGGGTCCTGCTGCCATCCAAATCATGTGGATCCTTCCTCCTCATGTCGGGTTAGGCTCTAAATAAAACTTTAACAAGCTTATATTGGTTTTCCTGCAGAATACAGCATCGACTTTGCAAATTAATACTCTATTCAGTATCTCTTTGAAAGAGTCTCGGTTTATATTTGAATTTCTATTATTCATTTTCAGAAATTATAAGCTGACAGCACTATGTCGTCAAATACATAAAACATTTTCACAGTTTCACCTAAAATTGATATATATTCATAATGCTGCAGGAGTCAGTACTTCGATAGCAACAGCAGATAAAGATAGGCAACTATTTGGTAGCAAATCCCCTTACAGCAGCAGACAGCTATGAAAAGCTTTCAGTGCAGAGGCCAGCAGCAGCTTTCTGTGGAGCAGTGGTTCTCAACCTGGGGGTCGGGGCCCCTGCAAGATTTGGGTATAAAATAACTACTAACACAAAATTATGTTTATTTTTCTCTAAGTTGTCTGTCTGTCTGTCTGTCTGTCTGTCTGTCATGAGGGGTCACAACAAGTAGATATTGCTGAGAGATGAACTTCATTGGGACTTTACAGAAATCTACACTTTAAAAGCAGAGTGGTCAAAAGCCCAGTAACACTTGTAGAATATACAACGACTTTATTGTAAGACCAACGCGTTTCGGCTTGTTGCCTTCAGTAGGTTCATCACATGACCCTGCTGAAGGCCTACACGTGCTGCTGGCGTTTTGACCTCAGCAGACTTTACAATGACCTGATGAGACTCTAAAAAAAAAGTAGTAGTTTCACGTCTGCAGCTGTTGTCTGCAAGTGCAAGAATCTAATGGCCAGATTTTGAACTAGGAGCATAAATTGCTTCAAATCTAAAGGTTAAAACTGTCAAGAGGGCAATCTTGGAACCCATCAGCTATCAGCTTTTTATATTGATGATTTAGTCTCTGGGGGCACCGGCCAAGTTTTCTGGGCTTCCGGTGTTGCTCGCTTGAGTCGTTTCCGCTCCCTGAGTACGTCTGGGCCGAGACTTCCTCTTCTGTACGCCACTCTTTGTTTACAGTCCGACTCGTAACTTGAGAAAGAATGGAGTTGGAGTTGAGAGATAACATCTGCTACCGGATTGTTTCACAAGTAGCCAGTTTCATTTCTTTTATTAAGTGTCAAACGTTTCTCCACACAATACACAAACATCGATTTTGTAGGTATTTTAGGTCCAGACAACATTTCGAGCGTTCCGCCTCTTACACGGACACTTTACCTGCATACAAACGGAGCAAGTCCCACCCCCGCTCAAACGTGATTCGTCGATGCAACTCGGACTACAAACGGAAACCAGAACGCTTCGGATTCCAAAATCTTGTCCCTCGCCTTCATACGCAGAATCTGTTTACAGCGATTAAGAGGAGAGTTGTTTGTGGTGTCTGAAATGTGTCTGAAATTCTGTGACAAGAATTTCCCTAAAATAATAAAAATTTCAAATGCAGCTACAGAGAGTGACTTATTTGCAACAGAAGAACAAATTAAATGCCTGATGTTTGTTGGAATTAAAAGATCGATGACAGCATGTGACACACGGCTCATTAACAATGATTCATTACAGGGTTCAACACACAAACGCATGGGAATATACAAGGTTCAGTATGTTATACAGGTTAGGTAGGTTGTGTGCTGCTGATGTGTCGGATCTCTGCTGACTTTCACGTTATTCTCAGTTCAAAGGGGAGCAGAAGCAAGCGTGGCCTGAGGAAGTAACATCTGACGTCAACCTGAGGGAAACTGGCAGCACCTGACATCTATCGAGTAACAAACTGCATAATAAACTTTTCTAAATACTTGAACATGCAAAAAGAAAATTACAAATGCTCTTAAATATGGTATCTGTGAAATAAGGTGAATGCTGGGTTTATCTGCAGAATTTCGCAGTATACTGTAATAATAGCAGACTGATGCTGTGTTGCAGCCTGTGCTTATTGAATAGGGATTTCACATGAGGTGTGTAACCCTTTTAAATGACTTCACTATCTGACAGGATGACAATATGACAAGATTTTCCAATGTAATCCTCTATGTCCTACCACTAAAGCTGTCATTTTAAGTGTATTAAAGGTGAAGCTGAGACTAATGAATTGGTTCTCGTGTGTACGATTTTGTGGTTGCAATGAATTAAATAACAAAATCTTTATTTAACAAACCAGAAATAATGTCCTCTTTCTTTTAAATCGTTGGTTCCTTCACTGTGTGGGAACTTTCAGATGAGCACTGACTTCATGGTAATTGTAAAGAGCCACACCTTCTTTAAAATCAGGTCAATCCGCCTTGATGTGTACCCACATTTTTACCGGTCCTCTATAAATGACCACATATGAGCACATAAATCTATCAGTGTAAAATGAAAATTGTGAGGCCTCATAAATCCACGTCACCCACAATTCCCTGTTGGCTGTTGATGGATTACATGGTTTGAACTATGGAGGGCTAAAGTTCAAATCTACCAATTACATAATGCATCGAGTGCAACAACAGCTGCAGTATCTGGCTTGTTCTTAAGCCTCAAAAAATAAATTATGAGGGTGGAGTAAAGACAATTTGAGAGACGTGTTGCTAATCTGCCCAGAAGCATTTCAAACTGCAGCCAAAAACAGACGGGTGTGACAAGACGTGAGCGAGACTTAATAAAACTCTTTATGCTGCACCAGTGACTGACAACTGACTGATGATGAACGCAAATTCCCAGACTTAAGGACTCGTAATTTGTCATATTTACACATCAAAGAGTAGATCACTGTCAGCTTTATTTATTAAACTTTTTTTGGCGACAATACAAATATTTCAAGATCACACACACATACATACACACACACACACACACATGAAAAAAAGATGGATACACCACCAACAAAAGTTGTCTTTATAAAATGTAAACACATCACTGCTTAAGACAATGTCACTGTTTTTATAGTAAACTTATAAACTCCAACAACAGAAAATGTACTCTGCTATTTATGTTTGTTTTACATAATCTAAATTACTTTTTTACAATGTTGTGTCATGATATTAAAACAGCAATCTCAGTGCAAAATAAAATCGTAACCCTTATGTTATCTAATAAAGCAAGCTCATGGTAACAGATTGCAGGCACGGACACAACATTTACATTAAAAGACATTTGAAAGTTACGGAGCACCGAAGGGGACATCGGGGAGAAAAATAACAGATGTGTCAGGAAAAAAAAAAAAAGTACTTGCGGGTCAGTTTGGCACAATGGAAACAACCACAACAATGGATGTAGGCTCCTTCAGTTAACTCTTTTAAAAACAGATTGGAGAAATACTGGTCAATTGATTGAATAGCTATAGTGGAAACAACTCTCTGCCCTGTTTGTATTTCTTTAAACCAATCACAATCACGTTGGGCGGCGCTACGCCCCGACTGCAGCGAAGGGACTTTGAGAACCACACAGAAGGGGGGAGGGACTTCCTCCGGCCGGGGTCTCCTCCCAGCGGAAGTATAAGTCTTTATACCGACACTGTTTACATAGCAACCCAGACTGGCCTCAAATATAACGACATTAAATCAGTGCTTGGCAGTAGACATGGTTTTCATGTAAGTGAGAGACATCTGAAGATAATTCTAACTCACTCAGTGGTCCCTCTGCAACTTTCTGTTGCTGCCGTTACAAACGTTAGACCCAGCGCTGCTGCAGGCCACCAGCCCGCTGTGAACCCCAGTGCTGGGGTTTTGCACTGGCTGAATTACAGCCGACTGAAGGTCCATCTCCGGAGCTGCCGCCAAATAGGCGAATAGTCTGTTGCAGCGGGGAGTGAGGCGGAGGGAGCTAGTAGCTTTTCTCTTCAGATGTCTCACTCATGTGAAAACTGTGGCTAGTGCCAAGCACAGAGTTCCCACACTTTCTTTAACATCAAATTCAAGTAAGGATCTAAACAGGGCAGTTTGAGGCATGGATCAAGGTTAAATAAGCAGCTTTGCAGAAGCTCACAAACAACAATTAAAATGAGAGAGGCCTGAATGTGTGTTTACTTTTTCCAGGCATAGCTGAAGGTTTGCTTATTGTTTGCTTTCTCGCTCGCTTGCAGCTGTTTAACCTGCATCATTCGATGCATCAGTCACGCACAACCATGACCATCACACTCTCAAGGCAGGTGGGGCGTGAAACAATAATACAACTGCACAAGACACACATGCAGACAGCAGAATGTAGCCGTTAAGTAAAAAAAGAAAATCAAAAGAACCCCAATTTCTATTCTTGCACAAAATATATAAATTCAAGCACTTTCAATGACCCATGTTTATTTATGGCTATTTTAACTTTTAACTAAATTCACAAAGTTTTAAGGATTTCAAGGACCCGTGGGAACCATGCAAGCACTGATTTAATGTCTTTATATTTGAGGCCAATCTCAAATTTTAATTCTATAAGCCCCTCCCACAGGTGTGTGGTTGTTTTCATGGTGCCAAACTGATCCGGAAGTACATGACATTTTCTTTCTACCTCAACCTGAAACATTTTCTTTTTACCCATCTATTGTTTTTCTTCCCCATGTCCCCATAGGGGCTTCGTAGAAAGCAGTTAAAACTCAAAAAGCAAACAATGACAGTCTGGTTGCTATCATGTTACATCTTAACCTTCACCTTTTTTTTCCTACAAAGAAAAAGTAACCTTACAGCATTTACAGAGCGACAGTATGTTGATGGAATGATATTAAAACAATCTGTACGTTTTTGTGAAATGAGAGAGGATGCTGCTCAGCCTCAGTGCGTTTGCATCCTGTGGATGTGCAGAGGACCTTCAGGTGAGTCACTCTGGTAAATGGTTTTCAGAGATCCGTTTAAGCTGTCGCGTTAATCCACAACTTGAACCGACTTGTGTGCTGCCATGGTGATGTCATTCACAAATGAGGATTTATTCATCCCTTGCTGCAGGACAAATAGTGAGATAAAAATCAGTGCACCACCTCAGTAACAACACTGAATTTACACTGATACATTGGTTTCTCGACAACACGCCTTGAGTTGGAGTTTAATGCATTGTGCTAATGTGCTGTCGTACATGTGCAAACAAAGTCCTGCCAGTGTTCTTTCGAACCTGAGCTACTAGATTCCTCAGCTGTGTCACGTTAGTGTTTCACTCTCACTGGGCATTTCCTGACAACGTTGCCTAATCTAACTTTTCTCCCTCTGTTTCTCACAAATACCTGAGAGAGGTGTGGACACAAAACAGAAAGGACACACCCGAACCCTGACAGATCTTGGCACTCAGGGTTAAGCTTCAACTCACCTTTTTCAGGAAGCTTTGTAAATCCTTTTCTGACCACAGGTTGTAGAGAAGCAGGCCTGCAGCTTTGCTGGATTTGGGGAAATATCTTAATAAAGGGGAAACAATTGTTATAGATCAGTTTGGACTTGTGGGAATTTAAGCTGCATGCACAATACAATCCCAGATGAGTCATAGGTATTCCCCATATCATATAATCTTATAAATACACATGCAGGCACATTTTGTCTCTGCTCTCATGTAACCTTACCCGTTCTGGCTGAGATCTTTCAGTGAGTTTATCAGGTTGTTGTTTAACAGGTGCTTGCCCATCTCAGGTTCCTTCATAAGCAGACAGTTGGCGGTCTGGCAGGCCATGGCCAGCGTGTCATCAGACTCATTTCCTTGCTTGGTGCCGGCGCTGAGGATGCCCAGCAGCTCCGGGAGGGCTTTACGAGCTTCAGTAACAAGGCAAACAAACGCCACAGGGTGTTTAACACAAGCAAACACTTGTAAAGATGCAAATGGTTGTTTAAGATAATGCACTTTAAGGTAACGACTCAAATCTGACGTTTACTCTGAAGCAAAAAGTAATGTCGTTTCTAAATACATCTTAGTGTTATGCTTAGTCATATTTATTTTTAAAACACGTAGGTGACATGCTTTTTTTTTTTTTTTTTTTTTCTGCAAATGAAGAGAAAATACTCCTGAGCCTTACCTAAGGCATTGTGCAGGTTTGGATTCCTGGTCAGGTTTCCTACCAAAGCCACTGTGTTCCTCTGCATGTTGACTTTGTTTGATTTTAAAAGAGGAGTGATAACTTGCAGGCCATTCAGTTTCTGCACGATGGTCTGACTCATTACACTGGACACCTGCGAAGACAGAAAACCACACAAACTCAGAAAACCTCAGGTTGAGCGCATGCATATATCAAAACATGCATATATAAAGTTCACTGGTAGAAAAAAATATTTACAATGATAATTTAAAGGGATATTTCAGTATTCCTTTTTAATTTTAATTTTTAATTTTTTAAAATGGTACTTGGTGATGGCATGAGATACTTATCCATAGCTAAGCAATGGTACTGCTGTGGACAGGCCCACACAGCAAAACATATTTTAGACACCTAAAAAAAAAAATATATATATATATTAGTTTAAGTATATGCTATATTTATAATATTTTCACCACTTTACCTTGCCGTCAAACAGCCCTTTACGAGGGGAAACTGATGCCGATATATACATCTATGCTCTCTTCAAAGCCACAAGACTCCTTTGACAAAGACAGTATTTTTTATCTTGCAGAACACAAGAGTTGCTGGTCTACCACTGCCTCGATCGATTAGTTAGTTAGTTTGTTTGTTTGTTCTATTAGTTCCTCACCCTTTTAAAACACCAAAGTCACACAATAACACAAAACTAACCGATTGATGCAGCGGTAGACCAGCAACTCCCATGTTCTGCAAGGTAAAAATATTCTAAATATAGAGTACACTTAAAACTGACATTGATTTTTTTTAGGTGGTCTTTTTCAGGTGGCTAAAATACATTTTACTGCGTGACCCCGTCCACAGCAGTACATTGCTTAACTTCCGTGTCGGGACTCCTGTCTGTTTCTCCAAACTGGGGGCGTGCTGACCGCCGTCTGCTGTAGGTAACACACTGACTATGGATAAGTATCTCATACAACCTCACTTCAAAAAATCCAAACTATCCCTTTAAAGGTTATCCAAGCTAGTCTGCATGAGCTACAACTGCACACTTTTTTGCCCTGGTCAGTGTGTAACAAAACATATTTTTTTCTTACAATGCCTTCATGTGCAGTGAGGTTCTGCAGAGCTCCACAACAGGCTTCCTGTGTTTCTTCTCGCTGGGTGGTGGAAAGCAAAGACAGGTAACTCTGCAGTGTTTTGGAGTGGATCAGCCGACCGGCACCATTAGGTTGTGGATCCTCAACGACCGGGAAGTCAAAGTGGCGCTGGACAAAAAAGGGGACAGATCTTCTTTAACGTGTAGCTGTGAGAGCATTTACTTTTAAAGAAATGCAGAATTTCACTGTGGGATTTTTGGAAATATAGGACCATAAAATACATCTGAGTGATTTCCAAACATGCAAAAACTGTGTAAACTTTTAACACAAAGCACAAGGTAACACCTTCAGGAATCTCAGAACAAAGACTCACACTGCCACTGTCACTCCAAGCCTTTGAAAAGCTAGAGTGTAATTACCAGTATAACTGCCACAATGTTGGTACAATTGATGAAACAAGTTACACAGAGGAATAGGATTAATAACAGACGCAGACAGATGACAGATGCGGTCTAGACTCTAGACAAACTCACTTTGCATGCATCACTTGTTGTCTATATCAATATGTACATTAGTATCTGTGAATATATAAGATAAAACTATTTACCCCGAAGGAAATTGCTGTGCAGCAGTTGATATACAAAAGGTGGAAGAGTGCAGATACAAAGAGTACATATATACACACAAGACTAAAAACATAACAGTACGTGCAACATATAGAAACTAGATAACAGTGCAATCCAAATATATACAATACATACAATGTCAAAAACTCTGTTGTGCAACTTCCTCGCCTCACCTCGTGTTCTGTCGCTTTGCTCTGTGGACTGAAGCAGCCGATGGGGCCGGTGTCGCTCTGGCTGCTCTGGCCTCTGTTGACAGTCTTTGCCAACGCTGTCATCCGGCTGAACAGAGCCGGAGCCTCAGCCTCCAGCTGGAACGTCAGGTTGTGCAGGATGCACACACAGTTTTCTGCAGACTGTTTCAACAGGTAGACACAACACACAACATGCGGCACATGTAAGACAATAATGCTCAATTTTGGCTCAGATATTGTGCAGGAGTTGCTGCCTATTGTGCATTTAGATATTTAGCCAATAATTAAGCTGGAATACAGAAATAAGTTACATTAAAAGGGGACATATTATGCTCATTTTCAGGTTCATACTTCATATTTTGGGTTTCTACTGGAACATGTTTATATGCTTTAATGTTCAGAAATGTCTGAAAATACCTGTATTCATCCTCTGTCTGAAACGCTCCATTTTAGCACCTGTGTCTTTAAGCACCCACTCCTGAAAAAGCCCACTCTGCTCTGATTGGACTCAAATCTCACTTTTTACATTATGGGACCTTGAAATTAATTTGAGATTGAAAATGTAAAACATATTTTATTTCTTATAGAGCACTGACAAGTTTCAATATCCAATTTTTGCCAAAAGAAATTGATAATTACAACAAATGAGGCAAATGATTTAAAGACTGGAGCAAAAATAACAATACAAGTTGTTCCATTAAAAAATGTTGTTCCAAACGAAGCAGTTATTCTCCTGGAGAAGTTTTAGCATTGAGCATTACTAGCCTGTCTATACGTACTGATCAAATCTATATGAAGGCCTCATACTATAGTACATAGTTGTCTGTGCAGATGAACACGTTATGACTCAGCTCTGCCTTTTGTTACAGCAGAACTGCTCTTGGCAAACTATAGTAGTCTGATTAACTTCAAACTGCAGCTCCTCACTATAGTGACTTATAGGGGTTTTTTTTCGTTCACATTCCACATGAAGGTGTGAGTGAAAGAGTTACACACAGACAGAGACAGAGTGCAGTACTAAACATATAATTACCTTATCATCTGGGTTTCCTGCGTCCACACAGTCTTTAACATAACTGACCAAAGAGTCGACTAAACCTCGACATTTTCTCATCGCCTGTCTGTTGCTTTGCTTCGAGCTGCTTAGGTTTCTGTTGAAAAAGAAGATAAGCTGTTAAACAATGTTTAAAGAGTATACAGCCACAGAGATATTCTTGGCAAACGCATATATTGTATTTTTATGAAGATTATAGCCGCTGTGAGTGTGGAAATGTAGTATAACATGTTTATTAATTGTTCAGACTGAAACGGTTATGGAAACGCCTTGCAGCAAAGAAGCAATTTAACTGTGTGAAATTAGTTTCACCTTGCCTTAAAAGTAAACAATAGTACTCTTGTTTTATTCATTTCATTTACTGAACTAGAGTCAAGTCAAGCAATCACAGCTTTCCCAGAATGATACAGGAAGTCTGTCAATGTTTTACATCACAGACGTGTGTTTGCTGATGTAGAAGATAAGATAACTACTATCATGTTATTATCACCTGGCACCTGTAACTGTGGTTTGATTTGATTGATGGTGATATTATACATTTACATTCTTAATTACAATTGTGCCCTCAGACTCTGCAGCCTGACACTCATGCAGCTCCTTTTATTTTTTATTTTTTTTTAAACAGCAACTCTGACAGAAAAGCTTTATTGGCCTAGACAGGCGTGTAAGGATTTTTTGGAAAGCCAATGAAGGCTCAAGTTATGTACAGCAAGAAAATAATTAATATCAATGGAGGCAGATGAAATATTAGAAACATCCGTCAGTATAATGCATACATACAAAGTCAATACAGTTCAACAGCTGCAAAAACTACAGCCTCTAAAATGACCTTAAAGTTCACTTCAAAAAGTTTAGCAAAAAGCTGTTATACCATGAAGGCCTAATAAACTAGCAACTGAGTGTATGTCCTCTGGTGACGACGTTCATTTGTAGTAAAATATTACACATACTTCTCACAAAGCTGACAGAGATAGTTTGGATGTTTTGAAGTGGGGTTGTACGAGGTACTTGTCCATAGTCAGAGTATTACTAGTCTCGCGTAGCCAGACTTATCTCCACAGCGCTGTGTCAGAGCTGGAGGAAGGTCTGGATCCAGTGCGTTTTCATTCTTGGATAGGGGAAAAAAAACTCCCCGGCTTGTTTGCATTTCTTTAAACCAATCACAATCGTCTTGGGCAGCGCTATGCCCTGGCTACAGCGACCGTGCTTCTGCAAATTAGTGTCAGGAGGGAACTTGTTTTTACATGAAAATGTTGTAAAACATATTATTTGTAGATCTTTACAATTATTCACCGAAAGAACAGAGCAGGCCTGCCTTAGCCAGATCTTCAGTGAAGGGACTTTGAGAATGGGAACACAAAGGGGAGGGACTTCTTGTGCACACAGGAAGTAAGGCTTTATCCAGGCACTGTTCACCCAGTAAACCAGACTATTGTATTAGAGTAGATGGCGGTTGGCACGCCACCAGTTTGGAGAAGCAGACAGGAGTCCTGACACGGAAGCTAAGCAACATAAACAAACAAACAAACCGATCGAGGCGGCGGTAGACCAGCAACTCCCGTGTTCTGTGAGGTAAAATTACTGTTTTTGTCGAAGGAGTCTGGTGGCTTTGAAGACAGTTATTTAACGGCTCCTCGTCATAAAAGGTCTGTCTGACGGCAAGGTAAAGCAGTGAAAATATATAAATATTAACATTTGAGCAGATTTTTTTAGGAGGCTAAAATACATTTTGCTGTGTGACCCCCATCCACAGTATTACATTGCTTAGCTTCCTTGTCGGGACTCCTGCCTGCCTCTCCAGTACTGTAGGTAATACACTGACTACAGATAAGTCCCATACAACCCCACTTCAAAGCATCCAAACTATCCCTGTAATAAACTTTTACTGTCGTGCTCAAAGGCCTGGGTCAAATACATCCACTTTTTTGAGTTAATAAATTACCTTATATGGACTCTCACTTTATTGTACTATTAATTCATCCTGGTCCCAGTCTATGATGTTCATGACAATGGTATGGTGCCTTAAACTCCACGCCCCTGTTCACCCCACCCTCCTTGTAAATACATCTGCACATTGAGTACATGTGACCTCAGTAGAACTACTGCTATTAGTAGTATCTGTCAGTGTTTGATGTACATTCATATCCACTGTGAGTACAGGCCTTTCAAACATGTTAATGCAGCAAACTGACTCTTAAGCAGTTTGTACTGACTTTTGCTTATCACAAATCTTTTCTCATGCACATGAAACAAAATAAATCTCTATATGAAAACATTCTTAATGCATGCCAAGTTATACACAATTCCCTGGTGCATGTTTGATATTTACAGCTGTTGTAACAGATGGATGTCATGTATAAATATATAATAATGTATTTACTGCGTGGTCCAGAGTTGGGCTACACATAGCTGATAAGATCTTAAGCCGCAAAGATATCAGGCGCTCAGTTGGATCTCTTGCTTACCTTAGACATGCGGTGGCGTTAAAGAAGACCTCTGGGTCTTGGCTGTTACTGCTGGTCCGGTCAGGACCTGTTGTGTAAGGTAGGATCACACGCTCCATTAACACAGGCAGAGCGCTCTTTACCAGGTCTGGCTTCAGGTTCTCTGCAGAGGACAGATTCCACAGGAGACCTGGAAAGAAAATTAAGCAGCATGTCAATCAAATATCCCTTCATCATCATAAAACATAAAACACCATCATGTTGATTTTATGGGTTTAAAGTGTGTGAACATTTAACTATTCTATCACGTTGTAATTGCAGGAAACCTGGACTGTTGGCCTGATAACAGAACTAAAACTCGATGTTTTCTGGATGTTTGTAGTGTTCAGATACAATCATAATTTAACCATTTAACACATTCCCATCTCAATCAACATTTAGCTTTTTCATGAGAACAGTAGGAGGGGTTTTGGAAAAATGTGCTTCAACACTTTGCAGAATGACAAATGACAAGTGATTGACAGCACAATCTTAAGAGGATTATGTTTCACTACTCAGGTGACTCTCTGTCTGACTTGTTTGCACGTATAGGTGTGTGTGTGTGTGTACACATGTATGTGTATGTACACGTATGTATTTGCGTTGCATATTAGAGAGCTAATTTGTACCTGTCAGCTGTTTCTGTATCTCTACAGAGTCTGTATCTCTGAGCAGAGCCACAGCCTCCGTGATGCCACTGGTGCGATGTATCTCCTCTTTGTTATTGCTGTTTTTAAAGGACAGGTTACGGAGGGCAGCCGAGGCCGCCTGGTTGACTTGTGGATTGGGGCTGCGCAGTAGACCCACCAAGGGATGGATCCCGTTGAGCTTCGACACCTGCGAGATGAGAGGCCTTCAGGAGTTAGCACAGTAATCATTTACCACCATCCAAATTATAGGGTATTATTACATGTGAAGCCTAGATTTTCTATGACGGATTACAGTGAGCTAAATAATACTTAACTTTGAGAAATGGCAGGTAAAAAAAACATGTCAGCAGTAAGACTGCAATACAAACTGGGAAAAAAGCAAGCCACTGCTATGGGGCCCAAGACCCCCAGGGACCCAAAAAAAACCTCAGGTTTACGGCATGTTAAAGGTCCCATATTGTAAAAGTAGATTTCCATGTCTTTTTCTTTATTATGAAGTAGGTCTATGTGCTATTTAAATACTATGAAAGTATCAAAACGCTCAATCCACGGAGAAATGCACACAGCCCGTATTCAGAAAATGTGCCTTTAAACGAGTCGTCAGGACTTCTGTAAGGTTGTGATGTCACAACTATACTACATATGTAGGTAGAAAGTGCCGCTACAGTGCAGTTACA
>JAOVVB010237726.1:5741-22779 GCA_028570985.1 Heterobranchus longifilis | reverse complement strand
TGGAGGAATTTTTGACCGTTTTCGAGTGGTCAAAAATGGTTACATTCTGCACCAAATTTGTGTAACAAATGGTATCAACACAAAAACAACTTATGAGACATATGAGAGCATGTGAATGACCATCATGAACTTCCATGATAATGTTCTAAGCCCTTAAATTTTAAATCTGATGTTTATTACAGATTTATGATGAGAAAAACTTGACACGCAAATTAATCTTCAGGTTCTCAGCTTTCAGATAATGTACACCACTTCTACTGTTGACCTGCTATTTCCCCCTAAAGATCCGCTGTCCCCCCCAAAAAAAAGACAAAAATCTATCTATCTGTCTCTGTTGGGTCTCTAAGGGTTAAAGGAATAATTTTACATTTTGGGACAGAGCTTTCGAGGTGCTGATAGTCAGATTTTGTTAGCAGATCGAGGCTAACTGTTACCCCTCTCTGACAGTCTTTACATTAAGGGTGCATTCGTAAATAGTCATTTTGAGCACACTCTGGCACAAACTGGAGCGTACTCTAGGCGCTCTGTCTGAGGAGACGGAGCAGCAGAGCGCCGGAGCGCAGTGTGTTTTTTAATTTAACTGTTGGTTTATTCATATAGAAATAGAATGCTCTGTTTCTTCAAACAACAATGCTCTCATATTAGTGCAGAGCGTCAGATTGGATTTAGTTAATCCATGGCTGCAAATAAATAATAAAATCCTGGCTGTAGTGTCATTCTGAACAGACAGATATGACAGTTTCCTTCATTTTTTTATCCTCGTACCTTTTGGACACTTGTCAACCTCATTTTTCTTTTCATTCTTTTGTCCTCCCTTTTCTCTCTGTTTCTCAGGAGAATCATTGTCTACGTATTAAAATTTTGGGTGATTGTTACTATTGTGTGTCCGGGCTGCCTGAACCCCGGGCGGACCACGCCCACTGCTGCGTGGAGATGGGCGTCGACATGATAGAGGCCATCTCGTGAGTAGAAACACTGTTTGCGTAACGTGTGTTGGTTTTGGAGTTAAGTTTGTTAGTTTTGTCCTGAAGGAGACCCTGATGTTCTGCGTGTCCGCAGGCTTGTGCGCGAGGTGACGGGGGTCAACGTTAACATGCGCGTCGGGATTCACAGTGGGCGCGTGCACTGCGGCGTGCTGGGACTCAGGAAGTGGCAGTTTGACGTGTGGTCAAACGATGTCACGCTGGCCAATCACATGGAGGCGGGAGGCAAAGCAGGGTGAGGGAAATACACACATCAACATAAAAAAACATCACAGTGTACAATAGATATCAACCCAACACCCTTAACTGGAGGTCAAGAGATTATTTGATAAAAACATGTTTAAAAAGACTTTACTTTACTGATTCATTGTCGTTTTATTATCCTGCACGGCCTCTTGCATCCTCTGATGCTGCTCTTTACACATTTTACACAACTAAGAAAATCGGTAGTTCAGCCTTTTTTAATTATGCACAAAAACTTTGGAACTCCTTACCCAAGGCTGTAAGAGATACAGTCTCTGTGAACATTTTTAAACAACAATTGAAAACACATTCAGCATTGCTATTAACTGCTGCCACCCTTCTCTGGTTTTATTTTTTATGTGTTTTTTCTCTTTTAACATTCTCTATTGTTCTTGGCATTTATTACTGATATTTGTTGTCTTTTTTTGCCTGTTATTCATTGTATTTTCTTATTTTATCATGCTGTATTTTACACTTGTCGTAATCTACCTGCTTTTATTTTGCACTTTGTTGTAAAGCACTCCCCCTGTATGAAAGGTGCTATATAAATAAAGTATAAATGAATATTTAAGATTTGTTATAACCAATAAAGTAAAGGACGTTCACTTAAAATATTGTGTATTTTTAATACATGTGATTCAGTAAATATACAGATAATATAAAGATCCTTCAAAAAGCCACAAAAAAGTCCTAGTTTTCAGGAAGATATTTAGAAGATGTTTTATTTATTTATTTAATTCTATTATTTCTTATTATAATTCATGTACTTTATTTTTTATAACCTATGTTATATGGTAATTCTGGTAAGTTCAGAAGTGTGTCAGAAGTTCTGCATATACCAATAAAAAAATGACACTCAAATATGGACATGCACACGTATGCAGGTGTTAAATAATATTCCTGGTCTTTTTGTCTGTGTAGGCGGATCCACATCACTAACGCCACCTTGCAGTATCTTAACGGAGACTATGAGGTGGAACCAGGTTTTGGAGGTGAGAGGAACGCGTATCTGAAGGAGAACAGCATCGAGACCTTCCTGGTCCTCGGCTGCAGCCAGAAACGGGTCAGTGCACAAAACCAATAAAGATATATTAGGTTTATTATGGCATGCTTTTTATCTTTGAAATGTTATCCTTAATATTTTCTTATTTTCTACCCATATTTTAATTATTATGATCGCACATTCACCTTTTAGCACATCCTTTAGAGGACGCCTCCACATTTCACTGCACATACTAAAAATATGTAACCTGGCATCACCAGACTCATTTGCAAATGCATATTAGTGAATGAAACATGACCCTTAGCAGATTAAAAAATAGTTTTTGAATGGAAAACTTGAGATTATAGAGTCTGAGAATACGGATTGAAATGATTTAAATGACTGTTTAAATCCAGTGATGACACCATCTTTTGTTTTAGATATGTAATGTTAAGACTACATCACATACAGGCCTACATTATTCCATCAACATAATGAGGAACTACTTTGAATGAGTGTATTTTTTGCATACATTGGATTTTTTTTTTTCTTCTTCTTCTTCTTTTTTACTGCTCATTTTGTGAGTGTCCTGTTGTTGTTTTTTGTAGTATTTTCTAAATTAGTGTTAGCTTAGTCTTTTTGGTTTTGATCTTTTTAAAATATATATATATATTATTACTTTGTTAGTTCTTGTCCTTTAGTTGAGGGGAGGTCCCTTGTATACGCCTGTGGCTTCTTGACCTCTCCTGTCACATTTCTTGTTTTTAACTATCTGGATTTTTATGCATTTTTATGTGCATGCAAAATAATAAATATAAACATAAACTTTCACAGTCAACAGAGCATTTCTCCAACGCCCACCATGTTAGGAGTGTAAAGTAATTTCTCTGCTTTTGTCATAGGTGTTGCGTCAGCAACAGTAAATCAAATCCAGCTTATGTCACTTTTCAAGTTGAATAACAATATTTAATCTTTGTCAATAAAGATTCATTTCACACAGCCAACACCTCATTAACAAACATATACACACAGGATTGTCCAAACTTGGCATTTTCAGTTGCATTCAATTTTCTCACACCTTCATTTCTTAGTATCAAGTTTTCTTTCGTCATTCCATTCAATTTTGTCCAAAAATAATTTCCTGAGCAGCATGCTAAAAAGGTAGTTTAAGGAAAATCAAGAATGCAATCATCGATTTTTATTTTTTATTATTTATTATTTATCTTATAAGATAAATGCGTATGCAGCCAGGGTGTGCGACACCTTTTTCTTATCTTCCTGAAAATGACCATAACAGGTCCCCTTTAACATACGAGAGTGGACAGATTTGTGAATGAAGTCATCTTTCTAGATCCTGAAGTGACTGTACGTTTCCCCTCGTGGGCGTCGTAAAAGAATGAAAAAGAGCTCATCGAGTGAATTTAGTCACTTATATTGTCATTGACTGTGTTGCACGAGAACAGTTGGTGAAGCCTTCATGTTCTTCCCTCTGAGCAGAAGGAGGAGAAGGCGATGATGGCTAAGATGCAGCGGACGAGAGCCAACTCTAATGAGGGGCTGATGCCACGCTGGGTCCCCGACAGAACCTTCTCCAGGACCAAAGACTCCAAAGTCTTCAGACAAATGGTGAGAATCAACAACAACACACTGGGGACGGAGCCGGGCTGCAGCTTTTCTCTGCGAATCTTATTTTGTGTCTGTTTCTCCTTCAGGGGATTGATGAGACCTCCAGTAAAGACAAGTGAGTATTGACTCTTCGTGCTTACACACATACAGGCCGCTGCAGCGCTTCGCTGGATTTCATTAACAACGTTTATCTTTTTGCAGCCGTTGCGTTCAGGAGGCGATGAACCCGGAGGACGAGGTGGATGAATTTCTCGGGCGAGCCATTGACGCTCGCAGCATTGACCAGCTAAGAAAAGACCACGTTAAGAAGTTCCTGCTCACCTTCCAGACGTCTAGCCTGGAGAAAAAGGTTCAGACTAAGACCCCTGATTATCGTCTGTGCCTCCCATTAACACCGACGCTTCTAAAACTTAAGCATCGTTTGAAATAAACCTCCAAAAATGAAATGTATATTATAACTCCTGAATCCCGAGGTTTGTAGCCTATATGTCACAAGTATGCTGATTTAAATCCAGCTCTGTCATCCTAATGTGAGCTCCGTTTGTAAATGAACGCTGCCCGGCTTCCCTCCGTGGTCGCGACACATGGAATTCCCCGCTGAGATCCGGCGAGATCTCCCAGTGCGTGCCCGTTGCGGCCGTCATCTCGGCATGTCTCCGTTCCGTGCACCACGACCGCAGGAGGAATCCAACGGCGCCCTTCCACACAGAGCCCACACCAAGATGACACAGAGCTGGTCTGAAATCAGTCAGTGTAGGCCTGTCTCTTTAAGTAAAGTCTGGATATTAAACACACAGCACATATTTTTCTCGCAGAATGTTGCTACTCACCAATATCACTGATTCAGTGGGAGCACTGGGCTTGTTTCCCTGCTTCCACAGCTGGTCTCCACACGGGGGCTCGGAGCATGCGAGTCACCGGTCGTAATAAATCCATATTTTGGGTAGAACTCGTCGGATTTCCTATTAAAGGAAGCTTCCATTTTTGGCCTCTGCTCTCAAGCGAGTTTTTTTTACATGCTAAGCTGCAACATGCACATCTAGTAGTTCAGCATGTGATGACCGGTAATGACCTTGCGTGTGTGTTGTGGTTTGTAGTAGGGGTGAGGAAAGGTGCAGCGCAGACAGGCCGTGCCAAGATCAATGTCATTACATTATATATTGTTTCCTCACGACCCAGTAGCAAATGCTTTGCGGCCCGGTGGCTGGAGACCGCTGCTCTACAGGGAGAAGCACGCAAACATCACACCCCATCTTTAAGGGTAACCCTGTCTCCTAAACACTTATGTTCCCGTACAATACTGCACTCTTAATTACCTTTCGAGGGATTATGTTTGTATATTTGACCTACCACAAATAAGTTTAAGACAATCAATCAAATAAGGCAATCAAAGTCCACGTGGGGATGAGGTTGTTTAAATAACATACTTAACTTACATATCTAACTTATATTATGTTATGCTTTTCCTAAACCTAACCAAGTAGTTTTGTTTCAATCACAACATTAACTACGTGTTTAAAACTGTGACTGTTTCACAATGGGCGCCGGTTGCTGGAAAATATGTTTCCCTCGAAACATAATTGAGAATGCAGTTCTGTTGTATGGGAGCATAATTTTTAGGAGGCAGGTTTGTAACGGGATATACACACAAATGTTGCATCCGGTTTGAAGTGGTTAAATATAATTCATGTATGGAGGAGGAGGAAACCGGCTGCTGCTCATATCTGACTGTTGTTCTGCTGTTTCCTGTTGCAGTATTCCAAGAAGGTGGACGATCGTTTTGGAGGCTATGTTGCGTGTACTCTACTAGTATTCTGCTTCATATCCTTCATACAGATTGTTATCTTTCCACAGTGAGTACTTCACACATCCACATACTGTAGATCCTCCGGTATGTGCTGTATGTGTTTATGGGTTCACACCTGTAGTTTGGTTCATGTGGTCTGGACTGAGTAATAAATAGACTGATGCCTTCGTGTTCACACTGACTTATTAAAAGTGGACCAAGAGCTGTTAGTCACTCAGACTAACGGTCCTGACTCACAAAATGTCGCTGAAAAAAACCCCCACAAAACGATAACAAAGAGACACGAAATTCAATTTAATTCAAACAACTGTATTAATCCCACTAGGGGCAATTAGTTATGAGCAGCTTATACAAAAGCACAGTAACATACAAACAGACCAACACGCCAAGGAGCTAAAAAAAATAAGTGGAATAAAAATCTATGAATAAATAAATAAATAATGTGTATATGTTTATGTGTTTAAAAGTCGTATTGCAGAGGAGATCAACGATCTTGAATGGCGGTTAGTCTTACAGGCAGGTAAAGAATAACGACACCCTGATGACTGCGCCCTAAATGACTGAAAATAGACACAAAATGATCAAAAACATACACATACCAACTGCAAACGACCCAAAATTACTACAAAGAGACACAAAACGACCACAAAGAAACGTAAAATGACTAAAAGACTAGTTTGGGTTGTTCTTATTTAGACAGGGTGAGGGGCCTCTTATATGTCTGTGTGCCCAAGGGCCCATTGTTTCATAGTCCATCCATACTAACAGGTAGCTCATTGGATGGTTTTTGTGACTTTCACCCCATGTGGGGAAATCAAATTACTGCATTTTGTGAACCTTGTGTGTTTATTTATTTTCAAAGAAATACCTAAAAAAAAAATATTTTTTATTAATGAAATGCTAAAATACAGTAGGACACAAGCTCAAACTCCTTTTCACTTTTAGCAAATGATCTTGCATAAATATACACAGTTCATCACATATATAGAAAACTTACAAGATCTTAGTATTTGACGATCAGCAGGTGGATTAAATATAAGCTTTTGAATTCATGCAAAAAAGTGCATGAAAAAAAACATATAATACATTATGTCCGCCACTTATAATACTTCATAAATCTTGTTATACGTTGTCATGCATGATAATAAACATTTATAAAGAGTTTTATAAAGCCTTATGAATGCATTATAATGTCTTATGAGTGTGTTTATAATACATTATAGATATGACCTTCATATAAAGTGTTACCAAAAATATATATCTGCTGTAACACAGTTAGAGTTTGATTGACAGCTTTCGATGTGAAAGCACCCTGAATGCTTCTTCTATAACTGTGTTTGTGTATTCTCTCTTGCAGCACCCCAGTCATGCTGGGAATCTACATCAGTATCTTCGTCATACTCGCCAACATCCTTTTCATCTGTGCCATATATTCGTGCATCAAGGTAGTGGAGCTTTAACAAAAACACACAAAACACATATTTTGCTAATATAAAGTCATTCGCTGTGTGTTTAATGTGCAAATAATTGCTCTTGCAGCTCTTTCCAGCTGCAATGCAGACTGTTTCAAAGAAGATTGTCCAGTCTCGCACCAACAGCACCCTGGTTGGAGTATTATCCATTATCCTCGTCTTCATCTCTGCCTTTGTTAATATGGTAAGATTAAACAGACGCTGTACGCAAACCATACATGTTGGAAATCATGCTGAATACACGTGTATGTTTGTGCGTGTGTGTGTGCGTGTGTGCGTGTGCTTGGCTTTACAGTTTGCCTGTGACACCAGGAGCTTGGAGAAATGTGTTGCCGAGAAGCTGAACACGTCTGCAGAGCTGGTGACGCCCTGTTTGATCCGCAGCTTGAATGTGTCCGTTGAAGGGGGTCTGGAGATCTGTCCCAGCGAAGGCCCCTCCTGCCCCTTCCCTGAGGTGAGCTCATTGTTGTGTCGCCACTTCACTGTTTGTGTTTCCTGCGCAACCGGTCGAAGCATTTAAAAAAAAAAAAAAGAAGCAAAATGTCACATTTGCATTTGTGTTTTTCTGAGATCTATTGTTGATAAAAGCTCTTTGTGCTGCTGCTCTCCAGTATTTCAGCTACAGTGTGCTGCTGACGCTGCTGGCCTGCTCGGTGTTCCTGCAGATCAGCAGCATCGGGAAGCTGGCCCTCATGCTGCTCATCCAGCTCACCTTCCTGCTGCTGGTGGAGTGGCCACAAGTAGCACTATTCGACAACGCAGACCTCTTTGTCACCTCCAATGCCATGTAAGTGCCACAGGCTGTGAATGCTAATGCAGAGGGGGGGGCACAGGATAATGTTGTAGCATGTTTTTTCATATCCTGAATCTAAGGCTGGGTAATAAAACTCAATGCTTATTGAACACCTGACTGACTATCAGTAGGTATCGAAAGTTGGCACCAAATGCTAGATCAGAGTCTTATTTTTACTTTTTCTTTTATCAGACATTTCCTGATCTAAATTAAAGTTTTTTACTTTAGACTTTAAAAACTTGAGCAGCTTGGCATATTTTGTTGAATGGAAAAAAGGTGTTTTAACATGCTTATATTCCATGGGTGAGCAGCCCTTCTGTGTGGAGTTTGCATGTTCTCTCCCACAGTCCACAGACATGCAGGTTAATAAATGTCCCGTAGGTGTGAACGTGAGCATGAATGGTTTTGGAGTTTTGTATATTTAAATATTTGTTCTAATGTGTTTTTTCCTTTTTAGTGATTTAAATGAAACTAGTGCTCAATGGTAAGAATTTAAATGAGATTACATTTAGATTCAAAAGAAACACTTTTAATAAATTGATATTAAATGCTTATTTACTTGTATTGACCAGAATGTGTTTTTGTACTTTTAGGTCCAGTTTCAATGAAACTACAAACCAGTGGTAAGATTACATTCAGTGTTACTTTTGAAGGTTTTTTATCTTCTATCATGTCAAAGCTTTCTTCCATTAATGTGAGCGTGTGTCCGTCACCTTGCAGCCCATTTATTGTGACCAAAGTGTCCCTGAGGGTCATGACTCCAGTGATCCTCACAGTCTTTGTCCTGGCACTGTACCTGCACGCCCAGCAGGTCGAATCGACTGCACGCCTCGACTTCCTGTGGAAATTACAGGTACGTGCAGCGTCCACCAGAGGGCGGCATCTGACCACGGGAACTACAGACACACTCTCTTCACATTTCTGCAAAAAGGCTGATGAAGATAATTGAGCTATCACAGTTTATAAATATCTTCTCATAGAATATCTGCCAGACATTTTATTACAGCTTTCATAAACGCTGAATATATCTAATAAAGAACCTTCACTCCCAGGCCACAGAGGAGAAGGAGGAGATGGAGGAACTGCAAGCCTACAATCGTCGCCTCCTCCACAACATTCTGCCTAAGGACGTAGCCGCTCACTTTTTGGCGCGTGAGCGGCGTAACGACGAGCTATACTACCAGTCCTGTGAGTGTGTGGCCGTCATGTTCGCCTCCATCAGCAATTTCTCTGAATTCTATGTGGAGCTGGAGGCCAACAACGAGGGAGTGGAGTGTCTCCGGCTGCTCAACGAGATCATTGCTGATTTTGATGAGGTAAAGTTTGGTGAGGCGTGTTTGGAAAGCTCAGTGTGTCGTCCCTTTAAGGCTAATTTTAAGAAGAAATATTTAATGCCTACCATAGAAGACTTTAAAAAACATTAAAGTAAAAACTCGTAAAACTTTTTCTCTTTGGAAGGAACACAATTTAGCAGTGGTCCAGACCTCTCATAGGACTCATGTAGTTAGTCTGCTGTTATTTAAACCTCAGTTTTTCACTAATGGATTTATATTTCATTACTTTGAGGCAATTTTGAGTTTGAATATATTAAAAATAGAAATTACATTTCAAAAGTATGTTGACATTGTCCTGTTTGACTCTGAAATTCGAATTATAATATAATTCTAAATGCATTGCATTCATTCATGCATGCCATTTCATGAATGAACACTTCTGCACGTATGTTGCAGGACACGTAGCTTTATATGGTTCAACATTCGTCATGTTTACGCAGGACATTTACACAGTTTATCTGAAGTTAAGAGTGTGTGCTGAATCTGACGTGGCACACTGAAAAAAAGTAAGAGAAAGTTAAGATAAGAAGAATATGAAAATGCTCTTGCATGAGGCCCAATGTGAGTTTTTAGACACAGGCTATAAGATTTTGCAAAGACTGGGGATCTTGCAGGGTCACTATTTAGAAGACTACAACTCCAATCCTGCTCCTGGTGGAAAATATTACACCAAACTCCCTTTAAAAAATATCACATATTAACAAATCCTTACGTGTTCACAAAAACACATAACTGTAGAAGCACAAGATAAAAGACGTCGATAGTATTCTTGTCAATTTGGCATCGATATAATCCATAAAGATAAACTGTATTTACGTAGCGCTACCAGCCTCCATTGGTTTGCTGCACTATTTTAATGAGAGAAGACCGTGGGAATGAGATACGTACATTTCAAAAATTAAGATTTCGCACTAAAATAAGTGCTGGTTGGTGGATCAGATCCACGCTGAATTAAACACAGACTCATAACAGTCTCGATCAGGCCACAACTCCACCGGTTTCTTTTCCACAGTCCAAGAAAAACAAGACTCCATGTTTACTGTCTACCCGTTATTTTACTGCTTGTTTGGTGGAGAGAGCACACGTTGTTGACAATGTTCACGTCATTGAACTTCACTATTTGCACGAGCCAAGACTAAAGTCGTTTGGTGTCAGGCGGGCGTCAGGCGTCTCTTTTCTCTTGCGTTCATTTGCATCTCCTCTTACCTTTTCCCTCTCGGGTTTGTTGTTTGGTAATTCTCCTCTTCCGCCCCGCTCTGTGCCGGCACTCCCAGGCGAGACATCAGCCACGATTGATCCGGGTTCACTGGGATAACAATTATTCCTCCAGTAATCAGCCCCCGGCTCAAATCAACCTGCTGAATGCCATCGGCACCGCTGCTCAGCTGATCAATAACCTTATCAGAAAATCTGTTCAGGATGGGGGGGGGGAATCAATCTGGGCCCAAAATGCCATTCACAGAGCGTGGTTTGCAAGGCAATCAGATGAGAAACATTTAATACACCAGCAAAGCACAAAGTGCACAAAACACATGCGCTGTACCACATCATCATCATCATCATCATCATCATCATCATCATCATCATCATCATCAGGGGACCTCGTGTGGTTTAGAAGTGACCCTCCTAACGTCTGTGTTTCGTGCATTCATCCACACAGCATCAGTCAAATCTGTATTTTATTCAGATTTACTGACATTATCTGCAGACGTGATGTCATCCATCTCATCATCTTTTGAGATTTCTCTCTTCTGATGGATTTCAGATCGTTCTTTCGGTGAATGGGTCTCCATGCTGGCTGCACGATACGAAGAAAATATGCGATAACGTTGTTGAACATTGCGATAACGATGTTACCTGCGATAAATAAAACAGTTTATCAGTATTTCTGCCGCTTTCAGTATTCTGCTAAAATACAACAAACTGCTTGTTGAATTTAAAAAAAACTGAAAGAAAGTTATTTCTGACATTTTATTGAACAAATTGAACTGAACACAAAAGGCACCATTTAAAAAAAAATGATAGTTACATTTTAAAGAGCAGTTTTCTACAGATACTCTCTTTCAACTCACTCAAAAAATCCCTGAGTGTTTATTGAGTTGATATTGCGATGACGATACAAAAGCGATTTCTTATGCAGCCCTGCTGTGTAGTGACACCCTGAATACGCTGTCATTTAATTTATAATCACCAGTGCAGCATCCAGAATCCTCGACCGGGAAAGAGGCATAAAATGACGCAGAGAAAACAAAAAACTTTGCAAAAAAAAACGAAAAAGAATCAGATTCAGAGATTCACATCAACTTTATTACGCAACACGGGGAAATTAATTTTGTCCAGCGCTCCAAACATCAAAACACTATAAAATCCACAGAATAAAGACAATAGAATACCTGCTAGACAACATCATCATAATCAAACAGAATAATAAGGCCATAGAGTCAGAAAACCATAAAGTCAAATACAGACAAGTCATTTCAAATCATTAAAATCACATTTAATATAAAGATAAAGATGAGAAAGTGATCAGCTAAGAGCCTCGTTGGCTGAAGGCTTGAGGAATAAAAGAGTTTTTGTTTCTGTCTTTTTGTAGAAGTGTCTGTCTCTGGGGAGTGTAGGAGATGCGTACTATCCTGTAGGAAGTTTTCAAGTTTTTGGAGGATGAGTTTGGTGGACAGACTGGTGGCTGTCTCTTGGTCAATGACTGATTTTTCCTGCTGTCCTCATCTGTCGTTTGTTGTCCTGTTTGTTACCAAACACACAGATGAGACCAAAAGGCACAAAACTGAAGTACTGACGTGTAAAACATCCAACAGTTCACATTAAAATGGTTAAGTTTGCATAAAACATACATTCTCTGCTGCAGTTTCTTGATATTAAGATCACAGACGACCTCTGCAAATTTACTGGAGGTCCCCAGTAATATTAGTCTCGAGTCCTGATTTTCCTGCTTTACGCTGGCTGTCCTGTAAATCTGTAACTTCTCCTTTCCTGTTGTTTTAGTACGAAGGAGGATGAGTTCAGTGTGTCCATCCAGCCGGCTGTGGGAGAGCTGCTGATGCCCAGCTCCATGACGGAGCAGGACTTCAGCAAGGAGCAGGGTGGGTTACATTTGCATCAGTGTTTGCAAAAAAAACAACACATTTGTTCCAAGCTTAAAGCACATTGAAGATCACTAAATAAAAAGCTGAATTGTTGCAAGTCTTTGATGCACAGAAACTGTTCAGGAGGAGAGTGCACCAGCAGCTCTGAACTCTTACGTTCAGACCAGACGTGAATAAAATAATCTACTCGCTTCATTCACACAAGTTTAGATGCTGGAATCTTCTGTTTTGACTCACTTCATGCACGCGATTACTCACGACGCTCGCTGTGGAAGTTCAGATATTTCAACTCATGCGAATGAGTGAATTTGCGTCATTCGTGCATCATCAATTCGCATCATTCGCGTCGCCCGACCGGAACTCGCGTGCATGTAATTCATTCGTGCAAATTAATTTATTTGCGCCCAGTGTGTACACGACATTATGATACATGCGAAGAGATGATCGTTGCCAGGCAACGCACTCTTATCCATAACGAACTCTCAACTTCTCCCTTCAAACATGATGACGCAAACTAAAAGAAAAGGTAAAATACATTTCACTGAAGGAGAAATAAGAAAACTTCGAGTTGTTTGCAGAGCACAGCTACATTTAACAACACAAACAAACAAACAAACAAACAAACAAACAAACAGCATGGACGGTGGATATAACTCTGATAAAGCTAAAACTCACTCTTTGAGACTGACAGCGAGTTTACAGGAGGAAAACTCACTGAAAATAGACCCGTTTTATGTGTTTATTGTGCACCGACTCATGCAAAGGTTGTCAGGAGGATGCTTTCTTAAACAAATAACTTTATTAAAGAGTTTAAAGTCAGAATAAACTTTTCACATGGCCCTATTCCATATGACATAAACAGGTGACAATAAGGAAAATAATAAATATAGAATATCACCTTATCTATTCTTTAAAGGTGATTTAATTGTTGCAGATGAATCTAAAATACATTTTACAGACTTAATAACAACTGCAAAGGTACGAGTTTTAAATCTTTAAATGAGAGTTTTTTTCTATTGTGTGCAGTATTCATACGTGATATTTATAAAATAAAATAAAATAAAACCCTAGTAGCCTGCTGCTAATACACATTTCCTCACCTTTGTCATTTAGGCAAAATACTTGCCTCTTATGAAGCACTTAATGGTATTTCCTGCACACACACACATGCACGCACGCACGCACGCACACACACACACACACACACACCTGTAGAGCTGCATGCTGCTGAGAGCGTACTCATATCTAAGCCATCAGTGTGCTCTTAAGTGCTGCTTAATGCTGCTGCTTTCTTAATTAATCTTCATTCTGAGCTCTGCTGAATTACACCTTTTGCACTCAGACACAAACAGAGTCCAACAACCTTTTTCTCTCTGGCAAACTGCTGCTTTATACCAATTGAGTGAAGTTAATTAATTCTTCCAGTTTACAGGTTTTCCATTATATTTGCCTTTAAGACCTCTTTTATTTCTACCTAACTTGTGCATATTTATCTCCATTCTTTCTCTCAAATCCTTGCTCATTACTAAGTGCACATGACTGGCCCTTTGCCTTCAATTCATTTTCTATTTACATTATTGAAGAAGAAGGCCCCCTTTTATTGTTTGGCTTCCCCCATTTTAGTTATCATCAGAATCTATTTTATCTTATTATTCCGTCACTGTCAGTCCTGAAACCAGGTCCCAAAATATACAGAAAGTTAAAGGGCATTTTATATAGGGCTGGGCGATAATTCAATATGATAATATATAGGTAATTTCAGTGGAATCGTATCGTGATGAAATCATATATCGAGATGTCGTAATGCACAATCACGTCGACTAGATTAATAACAAACATACGAACTCAAATTTCTCAGAAAGTCTGATGTGTATTTGTGTGCATGCATGTAAACATAGACAGTTTATAGTTGGAAAAATGTATTTTTTTCTCAATAATTTCACCTGAAACTGTTGTGTTCATTTTGCACCGAAGTTCTTAATAAAATAAGAAAATACTCTTAATTCACGTACTGTAATTCACACAAATACAGGCTCTACCATGCAGGTATTTCATATAAACTATTTAACTCCGATAGCGTGCCAGGGTTCCCACAGGGCCTTGAAATCCTTGAAAGTTTGTGAATTTGAGGGGAAAAGATCAAGGCCTTGAAAGTTTTGAAAATAGACAAATATCTTTAAAAAAAAAAATCTTAATACTTGACTATGGACTGCTACATATTTAGTCTGGACAAATAGAATTGAGCTTGTGTTTGTGTAGGTCTTTGTTTGACGGCGACACATTTTGCGTCCTCTCAGGTAAGCTCCTGGGCATGAATGAGACCTCGGCAACCATCACCATGGCAACAGCAAACACCTCCAGCCAGGCCATCAGCAAGCAGGTCCTGTCTGTGGCCAACGTCGGAGTGGTTTCATCCAGTCAAAGCAACTTCCACAGGTAAACGTCCACAAATGCACCTCACGTTTATTATCCAGCTCTTCATTTCCACACATTTCACTTTGCACTGGTGTATGTTTGTAGATCAAAATGATTCGTGCGGCTCAGATCGTGCAGCGTAGGCTGTGCCCAGCTTTTAACGGCCACCAGAGGGACAAGGATTTTATTAAAATTCCACAGAGTACCTTTAAGTTGAGTTGATATTTGTGCAGAAGCAAGAAGAAACACCTGACTGCATATCAGTAAGGTTAGTAAAAGCGGAGATCCCAAAATGCTACTTTGTTCTGTGTGAGAGTGAGAAAACGAATGTGCCTTTTTACGTGGAGTTTAGTCAAACCGTGTGTTTGCAGGTATCACAGAGTGAAAGTGTCCGTGTGTCCCCCGCCAGCCTCACACACAGACATGCCAGGGGAATGCCCTGAGAAGCCTGGCTGTGTAATTGGTGTACACAGAGTGTGCTAATGAGCTTCCTCCTCTGTCACGCACACCCGAACACCTGATAGATAATTACACCTCCCTCTCTCCCTCTGTTTCCTGCTCTGTCTCTCTTTCACTTCATCTCTGCACCCCCATCTGTCTCTCCTTCCACGCCGCTGTCTCTCTTTCACTTCCTCTTTGTCTTTGACTCCATCCCTCTGCGCCATCATGCTCCGTCCTCCTCCTGCTGCTCGGCTCTTTCTGTCCGTCTTTTTTATCACCTCTGTCTCTGTCTCTTTGAATGATCGTGTGTTGGTGACAGGGATGTAGCCATATATCGAATATTGCGATACCGCGATAAAAAAAAAAAGTCTCGATACCGTAATATCAAATTATTCCTCTAAATGAGAGGATCACGGTGTTATGACTTCCATTAGTGTCGGTGCTTCAATAGGGCCAGCAGATGGCGACAGAGAGCCACAGCTGCCACCATGACAGCTGAAGAACAAAGGTCACTAAAGTTCATTCTGCCGTGAGCAAACATGGAGTCTACCGTTACCGCTATACCTCGGAGATATTGCCTTCTGAGACATATAAGTAACTAAATCTGCCGTTCTGGGCAAAAATAACATACGTCTTGGTGAAATATGATGACAAGACCATAGATTTATGTAACTGTGACTCTAAAATGTGTTATTTTAATCGTTTTGACCGCGTGAAGCTCACCGGTCCCAATGCAAGCGTCAGAAACCCCACGTCTTTTTCACGTGAACGACAAACATATACAGGAAAACAATGTTCTTGCATTGCAGCGTAAGTCAATATACGGTTTTATTTTAAGCAAACGTTTAGTCATGATGACTCCCTATGGCGTCAGAAACCTTTAGCAGTTAGCCGTTAGCAACATGTACTGAGGTTAGCACAACAAGCTGAGATCTGCTGAAGATCCACCAGTTGTGTATAAGACGAGGGCGGTGTGTCGCCGTAACGTTATGTGAATGGAAACACATCCAACATGCTAACGTACGTCCGACAGCATCACCTGATGTGCCGTCACCGGGACAGGAAAAAACAAACCCGATAAATCGTATTGAGGACTTTTTATCGTGATTGTACCGTGAGATTTTGGTATCGTTACATCCCAACTTGGTGATGATTTCTTTTCTTTTTTTTATAAGAATAGAGGAAACAGTGGATGAGTAAGGGACAGGAGTGAAAGAATAAGAGGGAGACAGTAGCACAAGGGCACAGAGAGCTGAAAGAGTGAGTGGAAATCAATGTTAGCCAGTGGGAGAGGCCTGCATCCAATAAGCCCATACTTCATTCAGAATAACCAATAGCTCAAATGACTCCATGCTATCAATCTCTCCGCTGCTTCTGTGACGGCTAACGAGGAAGACAGTCTCCCACTGTTGCCCCGTGGTCTTTTAATAATGAAGACACCGTGCTTTTACGACGACCACGCTGTCCTTGAGGTTATCAGGGTTCGTACAAAGTCTTGAAAAGTTTGGAAAATGCTTAATTTTAACCGTTATGTTTTCAAGGTTAGGAATAGATAGAAGGCCGTGTCTAGACGGACTCATCTCCCAACAACCTAACCCAACCATAGCATTCAATCAGTGGTGGTGCCAGAGATTTTCAGTGAGGGTGCTCTGAAATTTAGGGTTCCCCATTAATTTCTACTACAGCAACCCCAACAAATGTACACACACACACACGTGCACATATGCAGAACCTGCTCTGCCACGGAGCCTCTGTGATGGAAACTCACTTCTGAATATAACATTTCACACAATTTTCCCACGGGGCAGGGCTTGCACACAGGTGGTAAACAACAGACA
>JAOVVB010237717.1:0-22779 GCA_028570985.1 Heterobranchus longifilis | reverse complement strand
AAAAGTAATGCACTGTAATTTCTACATAACGCACGTAATTGTGAGACAAGAGGCCCAAAGACACGTTCTGGCTGGGCGGGGCAGGAGGGAGGGAGGTGGCTCGATCACACGCAGGACTTTCACCCAGGAGACCGGAGTTCGAGTCTGTGTGTATCACACGACTGTCACATTTAAAACGGAACATGGAAGTAGAGATTTTAATGCCAATCCCTGTAGTTTGTTACTAACCATACCACGTTGTTTTGTAGCCTAAACCTCCGAATTAGTCCAGTTTCACAACTTTAATGACATATCTCTCACATGACCGGGACATGTATTTAAAATGGGAAGTAAGAATTTTTATTTATTTTTATTTTATTGCAATCCCAGTGTTTTTTTTTTACTTACCACACCAAGTCGTTTTGTTGCCTAAACCTACCGAATTCTTCCCATTTCACAACATTAATTGCGACATTAATGACGTGTCTATCACACAACTGGACACATGTTCGTATGATATTTATGAACTGCTGTGCAATACTTTTCGTATGATATTATATGAACGGTTTATGAGAATGTGTTGACATAAACGAGTATAATGCTCTGTAAACAGAAGACTGGCAACAATGTCGTATATGATGACTGTAAACTTTGAAGGTATTTTTCTCAAAATCATGGCTCAGTGAAAGTCATTATGTAATGTGACATATGTTTCTTAATATTTGGAGTACAAAAACAATTGATATCATTACATAGCTAAGAATCTCCTCTTTCCAACAGTGTATAAAACTCACAATGGGTTTCAGGGTTAATGGGACTGAAAATGACAGAGCAGGTGACTTTTTGTTTGTCGACGCAGGACTAACAGAGGTTACAGCGTTGTCAGTTTGATTAGGTGGCCTGCAGCAGCGCTTACAAATCATAATGGGCTCTCAAATGAACTCTTATTGTTTTCTCAGGAATATTTATTTTAAAATTTAATGAAGCCCCGCTCTGAAGGACATTGACATCATTGGCCATATTGTGAAAAAAGTGAAGATTCATATTCTGCCTGTATCAAGAAATATTGAATAGGCAGTGCATTTACTGTATAAACCATTCATGATATACAACAAACACAATCCCATAGATACCAAAATCTGGATGCAAATGTAAGCTTAATATTTTTAAAATAATGAGGCTGGTTTACTGCACCGGGACAATTCAGATAGTGTGAAGTAGAGCTGAAATGATTAGTATCAATTAGTTGATGAACAGAAAATTAATCAGCAACAATCTTAACAATTGTTTAATCAATTAGATCATTTACCAAGTGAAAGTTATTTGGTTTCTGAGATACAGTATGAGGATGTACTGCTTTTCTCAGTTTTATATACTGAAGGATGTGAGGATGTTCCCTGGAGGTCTGGGAACATGTGACATTTTACTATTTTCTGACATTTTGTAGACTGAAGGGTTAATCTATTAATTAAAAAAAACAATAGATTACTCAATAATGAAAATAATAGTTGCAGCCTTGAGTGGTGAAGGTCCCATATTATGCTCACTTTCAGGTTTACACTTGGGTTTCTACTAGAACATGTTTACATGCTTTAATATAAATAAATATATACATTATGTTTCTCATACTGTCTGTCTGAATATACCTGTAGTCACACTCAAACGTTCTGTTTTAGTGCATGTCTTTTTAAGCCCACCTCCCAAAAAAAGCCCGATTGGTCAGCGTTTCCAGGTCCAGTGTCTCTGCATCGTCATAGCAACCAGGGAATGACTGTAACTGCACTGTAGCTGCACTTATACCTATATATAGTATAGTTGTGACATCACAACCTTACAGAAGTCCTGACAGGTCGTTTAAAGGCAGAGTTTCTGAATACGGGCTGTATGCATTTCTCTGTGGATTAAGCATTTTGATACTTTCACAGTATTTACATATCACCTAGACCTACTTTATAATTTAAAAAAAAGATGTGGAACTCTCACTTTTACAATATGGGACCTTTAAGTAATAACAGACATGCTTTATTGATTTTACAAAACAAAATGTTGGCTAAACTTTACACTACATGTCTGCACTAAACCCCTCCGGACTGATGTATGAAACAAATGTTCTCAACATATTTTTGACATATGGAAGTCAATAGCTAGCAAATGTAATGGACACAAATTTGCACAGAATAATCCCTCGAGTGGAAATACAGAGGGTGGGGGGTTGCTGCTGACCGTGACTAGCTACATGCCTAAAAGCATCGACCTAGCTCATTTAACATGCACATGTGTACAGGAACACACACACATGCATTGAAACACACAGACATTAGAAAGTCTGGCCTATTAAATTCTCATTGCCATGACAACACCAGGACTGAGTGACCCTCAGCGGTGAATTGTGGGATAGATTTTGTTCCCTGCACGTCAGGAGCAGAACTCTGCTTACTCATCTGACCACAGCTCTCTGTCTCGCTCTCTTTCTCCTTGATGTCTCCTTCTCCTCTTACTGTTACACTGAATTAGTGTGTGTGTGTGTGTGTGTGTGGGTGTGTGTGTGTGAAGTGTGTGTTGTGGACAGATCATCAATAGGTCCTCTGGTTCTCTGAGTGAAAACGCAGACAGATTACTGAAGAGCACAAAGCTGAGAACACCCATCGAGTTTTTATCTGTATGTACATATGGAACTGACAAACAACACCGACATACCACAAGCATATCATTTAACACATGTATCTGGTAACTGGTGTGTGACTGCGTGTGCATGTCATATGTTGCATGCGCTAATGGGCATCACTCACAGTGTCACAGCCAATCAGTTTTACGACCGGAGCATCCATAAATCTCTCTTCATTTATTAACCTCTTTCTCTTTCCGTCGCCTCTCTTCTGTGACCCGGCGCTCTCCCTGCAGACACATCTGTTTATGGCTGTTGCAGAGGACACGCTGAATCAGAGGGATGCAGTGTGAAATGCCCTGATTGATCACCAACCTTTCTGTGTACTGGTTTAACTGGTAAAATGGGACAATCCAAAACAAGGCCTGGAGGCTAAATTTGGTCCTCAACAAGCTCTCTTTTGGCTTTTTCAATGGTCCCAGAGAGACAAAGATGCATTGTTTGGTCTAATTTAATACACTTTCTGGAGTGAAATGCATAAAAAACTTTCTAAATGTACTATCAATAGGCTATGTAAATAAACCCCATCAAAAGTACATTAAAAGATGCCCCCTTGTTATTTAATGCCTAAGGCCTCCTTCATTCTCTTATGTTAATCTATATTGCTATATATTCCACATTCTATTCATTCCATTTTATTCTTTAAATTATGTACCTTACTCTGCACTTTACCGGCGGTTCTGGGGGGAGGGGCAGGGGGCCAGTCAGCGCCCCCCTAATATGAAGCCTGGACCCCCCTCTGGCTCCCCTACTGTGGCAAATTTCCTTGATCTTTGCAGACATTACTGTCTTTAAAAGGCAGTAGTGGACTCCATTTTAAAGCTGGAGTGTAGATATGGAACTAGACGACCTAAGGAATCCATTGGTACCAACCATGTCATGCTAGCTTGTCAAGGAGGGGGATAAATAACCAAAGCATGGCCTCTCCCCTCAAGATATCTGAATGAAAATGGGTTCTACCCATGAGTCTCCCCTTTATAGACATGTCCACTTTAATCATTTGCAGTTTGGGGCAAAAACCATGCAGTTTTTGTTGTGCAGTACAAATGTGTTATTTTGGTACCAATGGATGCCTTCGTTTGTCCAGTTTCATATGATACCAATATCTTCACACAATCACTGGTGCTCCCGTGGGTTTCTAAGGGTTTGTATATTTGTAACCCCTAAAATTGCATGTGGCCCCAGCCTGGCCCCCCATTTGAAATGGTCTAGAACCACCACTATTTGCGCTTCTGGTTAGATGCTGAACTGCATTTCATTGTCTGAGTTCCTGTTCTCTGTGCACTGACAATAAAGTTGAAGCTAATCTATTTGCAATCTGCAATACATCAACAAAGTCAATCTTCTGGCAGTATATAAGATGTTATTACAATTACTGCAGCAGCTTTATTAAAACCTTGTTTTCATCCATCTACATTATGGTTTATGTGGTTTACAATGACACACAAACACACACATAAACAATCTCTCACACACACTCAAGGAAATGTAATATCGAGCAGATGAGGCTTCTTAGTGTCTCTAATTTAATTTACTTTGAATTACTCACTATTAAACTTCTGCCAGCAGAGGGCAAACACTCCTGTCCACACAGTAATGTTACCACATTAGTCACTCAGATACTCATCAAGACACACACAATTAAAACTAAACATTAAAACACTTTTATATCACATTTGAGGAGCGCTTTTCCAATCGTCCAATTATGGATTCTGGATGGGAGGTCCCATATTGTAAAAAGGGAGATTTCCATATCTTTTTGATTATTATGCAGGGTGCTATATAAATACTGTATCTGTAAAGTATCAACACACTCAGTCCACAGACAAATGCACACAGCCCGTATTCAGAAACTGTGACTTTAAACGAGCCGTCAGGACTTCTGTGAATTTGCGAAAGTGCTGTTACAGTCATTCCCCGGCTGCAATGACGGCGCAGAGACGCAGAGAACGCAAATGCGGAAGACTCGGAAACACTGACCAATCAGAGCAGACTGGGCTTTTTTAGGAGGGGGGCTTAAAGAGACAGGCGTTGAATGGAGCGTTTCAGACAGAGGGTGAATAAAGGTATATTCAGACAGTATGACAAAAATAATATTGTAAGTATAAGTATGAACCTGAAAATTAGCATAATATGGGACATTTGAAGTAATAGTTCATCATTTTGGGATATCTTTAGATATTAGATCAGATTGATTCTGCTCTCCCACTGAGACAAGAGTCTTCTCATCTAACTCTCGGCAAGAAAGCAAATAAAGGTATCCCAAAATGTCAAACTATTCCTTTAAAATGGGAGCGACTGCATAATATTTTTTCAGTGTTTCCTTTATTTGTACCTCCAGACAGTTTCTATTTGTCCTCCCATGCCACCATCTCTTTACCTCTGTATTGATTTATTAACTATGCTGCTGATATTGACCTTTAACCTTTCTGTCTAGTGAGCAAGTCTGAAGGACACTTGCATGTCTGGAGGTACAATATTAATTAATTTACGATACGTGGATAACATGGATAAGTATGGAGAGGGTAGGGGCAAAGAGACAAAGCAAACAGAGAAACAATGGCTGTGCAAGTGCAAAGACACAATCTGAATTGCTGATTTATTTGGTTAAAATATAATAATATATATAATAATATAAAACATTTTTTTCACTTTTACATAGTGTCACAGAAATTAGTCCTAAAACACGGAAATTAAAAAACCTTGCCTCAATGGGTTTTTGGTTAGATGCCTGAAATAAGGTCTGTGGTTGACACACACTTAAGAGATTTTCATGTTTTGTTCTACAACATTAAATACGTCAGTTAATACCCCACTCGTGAAGTTTGAAGCTTTTTTTAACGTGTCTTAAAAAAGGTGGTTTCTAACAAGTGGCTAAATGAGACAGAGGTGGTCGGGGGACTTTAAACGTCACCTACAGTTTAGTAGTGGCGACGGTGGCGATGAGTCATGTGACCATGGCGTAGTTCGTTTATAGCTTAGCGTTAGTTCTGCTTTTTACTTCTGGTGATTGCATTTACGCTTCAAAAATCATAAAAGTTGTGTTAATTTGTGAAGATTATCTTGCTGAACAAAAACGTGTATAAGCTAAGTATCATAAACTTTTGTTTACTTTCTGCAATGATCCAAAATCCAATGGAAAAATCCCATTGTTTTTTTGTTGATAATAACTTTGGGGTTGGCCTACAAAAATACACCATCCCTGCAACACTCTATTGCCTCTCCATATTACAAAAGGAAAAAAAGGAAAAATGGATACAAAGACGCTGAGCCACTGTGGTGCTTCTGAGGGACAATCCATGCAGTCTGGTGTCAGAGTTCACTCCCTTGGGACAAGTACACTGAACGATACAATGATTCATGCATTCATGTCTGATGCACGCACACGCACACGCACACGCACACGCACACACACAGACATATATGATGTCATCCGATCTGTATGACTCATGCAACACACACACAGTTTGTGGCTCTGGATTCAAAATGAAATCACATTTCTGAGAATAAAGGAGGACCAAAGAAGGTCATTTTGGAAGAATGTTACTGACCAAGCATCTTTTCATATGGAACAAATGTAGGTGCTCAAGTTATAATTACTATCAGCAGACCGTGGAGTGTGTTATTGCTCCTATCTGCTGTGCACTATTTAAAAAAAAACTCATTATAGGCCAAAAGTGCCATATCAGCGAATGATGAATGAAAGCTTGACCTCCTGTCCTCCACACAGGTTTGTTCAACAAGATTTTCTTTTACTTTGGGTTTGATTACTATTTTCATTTTTCTTGGTGTCATATTAGATGAAACGGAATGATTTAGATCACTTGTTCATCCTGTGTAAGCAGAGATCAGTGATCATTTTGCTCCTACATGCACAACGCACCACACACCACACACGCAGGCACGCATGCACGCACTTTCTGCAGGTGTCCAAAACATCTGTCTGGGGAAATAAGGGACCACAAAGGTTGGGTAATATGGGGACAATTATATATTGCAACTTGAGAGCATCTTGTAATCATCTATAAAACACAGATCTGCTTCTGTGGGTGTCTCCAGGACTGCCAGGACTGCCAGCATGCACGCACGCACGCACACATGCACGCACGCACGCCCGACATATGAAAAATAAAAACATTTTATTTTTAAAAAATAGTGGGAGAGACTTGAACTCATGACCTCATATTGCTAAAATCCTGGCTACAGTAACAATAAATTGACATAATTTAGTCAAAGACTGAATGATGACTTACAATATTTGAAAATAATCCCTCAATATCATAACAGCAATAGATGAAAACAGTCATTCAGTGGGACAATTAGGGCTGTTGGAAACTGCCCCGGGGGTACCAGCAGGGAGAGGAAGACAAGCAACGGTTGCACCCTGAGTAAATTGTAAGTGCACGTGTGTGTATAGATTTCATACCTGCTGTGTTTGGGTTCACGTGGGTGCACGTACAGGAAGAAGCTTGATCTAATTAATTTGCTCTAGAGAGATGACTTCATCCTGATTCCCCTTTCCCTGCCACCCCTTCCCAGCCAGGCAGCACCCCCACCTGCCACACCCCACCCCTGCTATCCCAGCACCACCCACAGCAGCATGACAGCACGTCTTTGGACCAAATTAGCTGTCAATGCAACCCCCTAATTCCTGACAGACAGTGGGGTAATTTAATCAGCCAGCTATAGCCTGCAGCAGAGTACTATCATGCTTACACGCGCGCACACACACACACACACACACACACACACACACACAATAATTGCCATTTAACATGAAAAAAAGATGAGCTCTAACCTAACACTATCTTTAGCTTCATTTTTTTCCCCGAAAAACTCAAACTTTCCTCTTTTTCATTTAGCGTAAATACTCTATGTCAATGGTTGATACTTTTTGTTCGTATTTTGTCTATTGTGATGTGGGGAAATGGGCAAAACAGCACGTTTGAGTGCATTATTCGTCATAACTGCGAAAAGAAGAAAAGAATGAAAGGAAAAAAATAAAATAAAATTGCAAAAATGTTTTAACTGAGTCAGACAAGAAACGCTATCGTAACTTCTTTAGATCATCTGTAACATCTGCAGTTTTACCCATACATTTTCCTGTACAAACGTCAATAAATTAAGGACAACAGGTGGAGATTCATCAGAGACACGGGTTTATGGTGAGAAACGTTTAACTACACATTATATTACTTTGACATCTCAGTTACTGTTTAGTGGGCTCCGTTGTGACAGACCTTTTTCTACTGGATTAAACTGGATGAAGCCTAATCCTAATCAGAACAGATTAAATTACCCAGATCACTATAATAACTGGATTACACAGACTCCCCCTGACTCAAGACACCCCTGCCCTTTTTAAAATAAAAACAAAATCTCTCTCTCTCTATCCACAGTCACACACACACATTGTCAAAACTGTTACATAATGGGGGAAAGGAAAATGATAGAGGAGAGAAAAAGACTGAAAGCTTTATTGTGTATGTGTAAAGAGAGAGCAGAGAGAACTGCCGACCTGTCAGACTGCAAACATATTTGTGTGTGCATATTTGTGAGTGTTTGTCTTTCTGTTGTGTGTCTGTGTGGTCGAGTATCCAGGTATCTGTGTGTGAAAACCCCACTTATTAATTCACTGGTGTCTGGGGGGATTGGTAAATGAAATCGTCATTACTTTAGGTAGGGCTACACACGCACACGCACGCACGCACGCACACACACACACACACAGAGTGATTTAACTAACGCAGTGACACAGTGAACAAAAGCCCAGCTGTCACTCCAGAGGCTTAACAATCATATATGAATATTCATCACAGCAGAGAGCGACAGAAGGTGAGTCAGCTCCTGCACTCCGTCTACTGAATGCTCATATAAATACGATTCATGGGCAAATAACAGCTTTAGGAAATGATCATTCATTTAGGATTATTTAGTATTACTACTGCAGTGCCCGTTCAAAATATGCACGTTCGGAACGAGCCGAATGTTTGGCTTCCAGTAAACTTCACACTCAATTGTGCATCATGTATTATGATGTTTACATACGACAAATCTTAAATTATGTTACTATTCTAACTCATTGTATACTGAACTTACAAAAGTCCCCCAAAGCACTTAAAATATATTAAACTAAAGTGTACAGTATTAACTGTGGACTTCTACTTCAGAGGAAAACTACTAGACTACTACTGTATATTTACCTGGCAGAGAAATGTGAGGCTACTGTTGCAGAATCTGATTTTACTCACAAAATATAGTCATCAAAACTGTCACACCTCAATAGTCTTTGTGACTGGTGCGTTGGTGGAATAAATCTGTACTTTGTAGAAGAAGGGACACTCTTCATCATTTGCTCAATAAAGATAATTAATATACAACGTTTCGGTCAAGGACCTTCATCAGGTATATGGGCCTATATGTAGGCTATATACTCACAAAATATAACAATTAAAATAAGATGCATTATTATTAATTAAACTATCCAGCATTATTTTAGAACTGAAAGCTCCACCTTGAACAGAAGCTAAGTAAATGTAAGTACATTATGCTGATAATGCCTCTCTGTACTTTAAAAATGAATGCAGGACTTTTACTGTGTACTTTTACCTAATAGCTTTACTATTAATAGTTAATAATAGTTTTACTTTAGAAAAAAAGGTTTTGAGTACTTCTTCTTCCACTGCCAATACCAACATTCCCAGTTAGAGAAAGGCTGAAGTAAAGCAAGACAGTGTTTGTCTGGGGCCCCCAAATCACGAACGTTAAATCCGCCCCTGACAAACATGTGCAGTCAGAAACCAGAAAAACGCGGTGAAAAACACTCAGCGGAAGTATTACTTTCCAAACAGCAGGGTCAGAGTTACTTTATTTCTCACTGACGTGAAGTTTAATCTATCTGTGGTCAGGTCAGATTTCAGGGATTGTTTTAGCAGCAGATCTCTAGTTTTCATCATTTTTCTGCAGTCAAGCCATGGGAGAGAATTCCCTTTCCTTTTCCTTTGTCTCCCTCTACTGGTGAAACACACCATAACCCCTTTGACTGATGTCTTCAAAGGATCACAGCAGATATCAGTGTCCTCGCATGATAAGATTTGGCCCAGTTGTACTCATTTAGGGCTGTTGAGAAGGTTTTGCTGTTGGTTTTAGTGTACAAAGTCACAGTAGGAGGTAGGATTAACAGAGTTGGAGAAGGAAGTGGTAAAGCGTTGTTTAGTGAGTTTCCTTGAGAAAAAAATTACATTGTGGTCAGATAGACTGGACAAAAAGTTATACGTTTTCGTGATTCTTCCAGGTCTATTTGTAAATAATAGGTCAATTCTTGTTTTGGAGTGTTTGGTTAATCTGGTAGGTTGTTCTATTAATTGTGTGAGATTGAAGTGATTTTTTCTATCCTTCTTCACATCCCAGTTGACATTAAAATCCCAGAATAAAATTGTTTCATTATTAGCAGTATAGTGATTGAGGAGAACTTTGAGCTGAAGTGAAAAAGAGTTCAGTTATGTTTGTCACTAGTAGGCTATATCCAGCATCCGCAGCCAGATTTGACATACTATACTATGGCGTTTTTGACGATATTCTATACTATGCTGTTTTTGCTTTATTTTTGACGAGATACTATACATTCTTTTTTTTTTTTTACAGCTTTTTTTACTACATACTATACTATGATGCAATTTTGATATTTTTGCAAAAAAAAAAAAAAATCAACATACAGGGGTGGGCAATTATTTTCCATGGGGGGCCGTATGAGAAATTGATCAGCCTGCCGTGGGCCGGACACAAATGTTACTCACTGTGAGGAATGAAGTCTCTGATGAGCGTGGACGAGGTCAGGTGGCGTCTCGGATGTTGCGATGTGCAGTCGGCTACAGCTGAAAGGTGGATCATCTGTAAGAGGGGGTCCAAAACTTTTTTAGTTTTACAGTAGGGAATGCCAGATATGGGTTGCAATGATAGTAGCAGCAACAGTAGAAGACATCTGGTATCCAGTGAATATACTTACAGTTTAATATAAAAGATACACTTTGTTATCATTACCAATAAACTGCACTGACACATTTCAGAATAAAGGCCCAATAAGTGCTCATGATGGCCTTGGGGGCCACAGTGAAACTGAACATTAGCAACTTCAAATTAATTAGGAACCAATTGTCAACAGATGCTGCTATGTTGTATATGTACTCTATGATTTTTCCACACCTGTCATATTGTATTACAGGAAAAAAACATTCTTAGGCCCATGCACAGTTTATACAAAAGAACACTCAAAATATTGGACAAAAAGCCTATGAGGTATCGTCATAGTTATATAATTACAAAGTACAACCTTTTGACCTTTGATAATTTTGTCTACCTTGCAAACTCCTGTTTGATGTACAAAATTACTCACAATCTTGCTCCTCCTCCGCTGACAGTGTGTCTCACTATGTTCTGATAACATCAGGCAGATATAAGAGCACCAGAGACAGCTGCGTGGTGCAGCACAGGTCCACTGACTTTGGTCAGCTTTCTCCATTAGAGCTGCAAACACAATACCCAGCACTATCAGGCAATGCTCCACCTTCCATACTTTTAAATCACAGTTGAAATCATGGCTGAAACATAACCACTCATGTGCATTAACCACAAAGTACTATACATATACTTTACTTATTTTGTGTATGATGTAACGTTTTTAAATGGACAGTGTTTTCTGTCTTTTAGGATGTAATGCAAACATTTAATCTCTGGCGTTATCCATCATCAGAGGAAAACAAATACATTCAAGCAAGGCAATCATGCAGGCCTACATACCAATAGCGTCTCAGAAGCCTTCTACACATCGATGACAGCCCATTTGCTGCTGTAGCATAAACTTTTTTGTCGGATTTCCCTCTCTACCTGGACGACCCGGAAGCGCGAGGCAAAGATTCCTTAATCACCTGCAGCTGTCAGTCCAGCGCTGCCCTCTGCTGCCACACTGCAGGCATTACGACATTATTAGGCTTCTCATACTCTGTAGTGGGCGATTGACCGCTATTGATATTACAAAACACTAACTGAAAATAAATTAAATGTATTTCTAACTTTGACTTTTGTCTTAAGAATTGCACACGAGTGAACTGTCAGTTTTGGAAGGCCTATGTGCGGTCTACTGGGAGCAGTGTTGATGAGATAAGATAAGATAAGATAAGATAAGATAAGATAAGAGAAATTCACATTTTACAGCAGCAGCACAATAGTTTAGAAAATACAGAATACAGGGGGAAAGTGACTGAGTAACAAACAGTGAAACAGATGGTACTGTAATACAAGTAATATAATAGAATAACAATAAAATAGAATATTAATAATAGTTAATTAAAATAAAATACAAATTTAGATAAAATAAAAAAGCTAGGCCTATATACACTATATACACCTTCCACTTATATTAATATTACACCTGATTGTAAAACAGACACGGTGTGCAGCAATGTAGCCTACTTGTGAAATACAATGATTACCTGATTACATGATTAGCCTATAAAGTCTAACAGCAGGAGCAACACAGTATTTATTTATTATTATTATTATTATTATTATTATTATTATTATTATTATTATTATTATTATTATTATTATATTTCTTTTTTTTTCTTTTTTAAAATTATAATTCTTCTTAACAATTCAGGTAAATGCGGGCTTACAAATAGCGCTTAGAGACAACACAATAGGATTGACATTCATCATTCACATTACAATGTGTTAACGGACTCTTTGCGATGACCAATCACGGTCCAGGAAGCTCCTGGAACATCCAATCAGCGTTCCCGCTGCCACTCGAGTCCCCGCCGTCTGTCACAGTATTAGGTCTGCAGACAGACACGCTGCAGGATTTACTGCACGAAGAACATCGGCTGTCTGACAGTTTGATACTGAAACTGGAACAATAACATCTGCAAAAATGGTTGATGCTTTCTGCGCTACATGGAAACTGGTGGACAGCCAGAACTTTGATGAATACATGAAGGCACTAGGTGAGATCATTTCTCCTTGAAATAATTGTAGGTGAGCAATTTTCTGTGATGCTTATTTTTGCTCATATATTTTCAAATTAAGTACAGAAAATAAGTCAAATAAATAGATAATTTGTGTCCAGAATAATGCATTACTAAATGCACTTTTTTTTGACAGGTGTTGGTTTTGCCACAAGACAAGTGGGCAATGTCACCAAACCAACAGTAGTGATCAGCCAGGATGGAGACAAAGTGGTGGTGAAAACCCTGAGCACCTTCAGGAACACTGAGATCTCCTCCAAACTGGGAGAGGAGTTTGATGAGACCACACCCGATGATCGACAGGTCAAAGTAAGATGGGTATAAAAAGTCAGGGGGATAATTTTCACTGTTCTCTGGCTGTAGATTGATGAATTAAATGACACTGTGCTTGTGCTTGCAGTCTACCTTCACCATGGAAGGAGACAAACTTGTGCAAGTGCAGAAGTGGGACGGCAAGGAGACCAAATTTGTCAGAGAAATCAAGGATGGGAAGATGGTGGCGGTAAGATTAAATAACACACATCATTTGATTGAGTATGAAATGAACCCCTACAGTGATATGTGGAGAGAAATCTTTGTCAATTACATTCAAAACACTTTATTTGTACCCAATAAACACAACACAGGAGTATAGTAGTAACAGAATATAGGGCGGGGAAAAGATGTAAAAATGCAAGGATAAACTGTACAGATTGTGATACTAGTATGATACGTAAATGCAAAAATAAGATACACATTAGGATAATAATGAGAATGATAATCTTAGTGTAATAAAAGCATAATGCAGTATATAAGTAGTTCTATAATAGGTGAATGGTGATGTGATGAACAAGTGATTCGAGTAACATGTCGTACTTGTCATTGTGGTTACATTTATCAGTTTATGGATGCATTTGCATTATAAAGTGCTTATGTAAAGCACTTTGAATTGCCATGTTGCTGAAAAGTGCTATACAAATAAACTTGCCTCGCCTTTGCAGTGGTGTGATTACTGATGTCATTTAACTCAAATGAACTGAAGAAATCTTGCTTTACATTCAGTATGAATGATGTCTAGACCTTGCATTAAAACCACAGCTACATGTTAACTGGCATCATGTAATATAAGCTGTCTTTTGCCTTTTCTCTGCTCTGCCTCACAGACTTTGACTTTTGAGGGGACCGAAGCAGTCCGCACATATGAGAAAGCCTAACTTTACCATCCATGTGAATGAGCAAATCATCCCTGCACTGCAAACTATCAACAAGATGTTCTCCTTTTTTTTTACAGTATGCAGTCATTTGCACTTGATTTGGTATTGTAACATGAGATAAATATTTTGGGAAATCTTTTGTAAGATCTTTTGTAAGAAATTCAGACTGTGAAGGGCCTAAAATTGTCTGTGTATCACATGTGAAAAAGGGAAAAATAAACTGCTTGACTAAACTTTCTTAACGTCTCAGACTTTTCAGTTGGTATTTGAAAGTCACGAGAGCTCCATCAGGACCACTTTATCTCAACAGAGCTCTCTTTTTTTTTATATAGGACGTTGTTGTTTTTTTCATGCAACTTTGAATGCAGTCCTATATTTCTTTTCAAATATGTCAACCCAAGTTTGTGGGAACAGTGCTTTCCCTGTGACGGGTCAGCTCCAGGTGACAGCTGCAGGGTGATGGTGCGGGCCAGAGCCGGCCGTGGAGCAGCAGCAGCAGCCAGTGTGACCATTGAACTCGTGAGAATGAATGTCCTCTAGTAACCCCCAGATGGTCAGAGACGACTAAAAGAGCTGGAGTGGACAGAGGGGGGCGGGGTGGGGGTGGTGATGTCACTTGCCTCGGGATAATCCGGTTTTAGTTGTGGTGTCATTACGTAGAGGCATCATTCGATGGTGTGTGGACCAACCGTGATTGACTGCCGCCGCTGGCATGACAGATGACACGCAGACAAAGATAAGAAAGGACACTGTCTGTGCCTGCACCGGGACAGTTTCAATCAATCCAATATACCACGGTTAGCCGTTCAAAGTCTAAAATTAGATTCTGTCAGTAAATCTTTGTGATCTCCAACCGTTAGTCTTTACATCAACAAGAGGATGCTCTGGTGAAAATCAGGTTTTTAACCATGTTAAAGAGCCACTATATGGTGTTTTCTACTACAAGACAAGCATTCAAAACCATGGCTGGGAATTATTGCCTTGAAACTGCAGTGTGCCAATAACAGTCTCAAAAATCCAGATTCAGATAGTCAGGTTTTATGACATCATATGTCTAAGAAACCAATCCAGAATTTCTTAATGAGGGAGAAGAGTAGATGTGCTTCCAGCCCCTTTTCCCTTTTTTTTTTTTTTTTTTTTTTGTGGGCAAACCATATTAAACAAAATATTAATCATAGCAGAGTAATTTTACATACTTTAAAACACGGGACTTTAACATGTCTATATGATGTATTTTTTATTTGCTACAAGACATATGAGCGAAATGAGCAGTCAAAACTATGGCTGGGAATTTCTGCCTTGAAACTAGCGTGTCAATAGCAGTCTCAAAAATCCAGATTCAGACATCCAGGTTTTATGACATCATATGTCTCAGAAACCAATCAAGTCACTTGTGGCTGGTGCATTCAGTTACCCCTTTTACAGAGCCTGTTCCAGCCGTGAATGTTGGGCCGTTATAACGCCTCGCCTGCAGTGTAAAAGGAGGAGATCTTTAAAGCTTGTGCTCATTTTAAAGTTTGCTCATCTATCCTCCATTTTACCCACATTTTAAGAAGCCAAACTAAAGCCTCCGTGTCCTGCCCCTGTGAGCTGTGTCTCGCCTACTGAACACCGTGACTACAAGTGGCCATTCTTCTCATCTCAACGCACAGGCTGCCAAGTTTTTGGCCACCTCTGAATAGCATGGGACACAAAGAAACTGTGGTAACTGGAGTGGAACTCATTCGGCCTTTGCTCACTGAATTAATTTCAATCAAAATCCGTCTGTATGCCTCAGTTATAGTATGCCAAAAATTGCCTCTTTTCTCACAAAACCAGGCAAAATCATTTGCATAAGAATTTGGGGGTGAAAACTGTTACAAGGCAAGTTTATGTAGCAATATTCACAGCAGCATAATCACACTGAAATGGTAGAAAAGGGAGATTATCACATTCCATGCTGGAGAAACAGTAAGAGATACGTTTAGTGTAGCTTCTTCTCTTCTCAGTATGCTTCCCAGGAGAGAAAAGGGAGTTTCCTCTTTGTGTGGAATCTGCGTGAGCGGTGCAAACTTAGTAACCTCTCTGACCTCATTATACAGCATGGAGACCTGACCAACTACTGTATATCCCCTTCTGTTTGTTTGACTGTTTCACATTCAAACACACTCATCAGGGCTGTATGAGGAAACTGGTCCTGGTGTCATTTAAAAGTAAACATTTCTGGAAATGTTGGGGTATAATTACATGAAGAGAGGTTTCTATTCTATGATAACACACATATTACATATGTTTGAAAAAAATTTTTTTTTTAAGGCTGATTAATTTTATTTTAGGCGTATTATCTTAAAATGTGACTGTTAAATATAAGGAATTTAGTATTCTCCAGCACAATTACAAACCAGGCAGTGTAGAGATGGCTTTGAAATAACATTTTGGGTGATAATATGTAGAAAAGTGAATATAATTTTTAAAAATTAAAAAAAAAAAAAAAGTAGTATCTCATAGTCAAAATTATATACAGAATTGGTGGCTAGTCCATCTATGTGGGTGGGGTTGTGCTGGGAGAATTTGGACCTTAGTTTTTCTGAAATCCCATAGCCCTGACACTCATGCAAACATATACTTATATTCGTAAAAATCCATAAAAAGGGCAATAAAGTTTGTCAGTATCAGCTATTCATGGATAATAATAATTTGGAGTTATCATAACCTCATCATTAGGCAACCTTCATCACAGATGATAAAAATGATGATATAATAATCAAAACATCTGGACTGAGAAACCTCCCACATGCAAAACTGTATAAAATTGATATAACTGAGAATTGTTTTGTTCTGTGCTACAATCTTCATCCACTTAGTTTTAACATAAAGAGTGGAGACTCACACTACATTGACCATAAAATACTCCCATCACCTGAGAAAACATCTGGACTTACTCTTTGTGTTAGAGATGTTGTAGTTGGCACATTTAGAGAAAGACAAGAATTACAAATGAAACCGTTGAATTGCTCTGTTTTAATGTCAGATTGTTACTATTCACAAGCATTAGGAGATGTAATTGACAAATGATACATAATGTGTTTAACTGCAGTTAAAGAGCAGTTTCATTAGTCGTGGTTTAGGGGATAAAACTTTTTTTTGTAACTATTTACAATGAGGTTATTTTAAAAATGAATGGCTAGGTACTTGTACTTGTTAGCAACACCACTGAGAGACAAATGTCAGTTATTGGTATCAAATGATTCGTAACTTCAAGTATTTAGTCTTGCCATTTTCAAAGTTGGGAAAAAAATATCACAAAAAACATGAGCATAAAACAAGACCACACAAACACACATCATGCACATTTCATTCAAGGACTATCAGACAAACATACAGTGTTTTGATCACTGAGATATTAAAACATGTGTGTATTGCACATTTAGGTGAGTCTTTAGATACAATTCAACTAAAACGATTGAAATTAATATTGCTCTTTTGTCACCATGAATCAAAACGTCTTCTTTACTAAAATCCAATACCTCAAAAATAAATATTCAAAGACAGTGTACTGTCATTTTGGGAACAAAACTACAACATCAACGATAGTGGAGCATCACCATAAAATTTCAGCTGTTACAGTTACTGGAGCCTGAGCTCCCTGTGAGCTGCAGAGGGTCTTATGCACCATCTAAAGAGTGTGTTTCTATTATTCTTATAATAATAAAAAAAAAAGATAAGTGGATTTACTTTTTAATAGACTTGGGATTAGTGCCACAAGCTGTAATAACTGTCTTCTATGTGACATATGGAGCGAAATTTAAAGAGACATTATGTAAACAACAGCTGGCACAAGCTGAGAAATAAATGTACCAGTTTACATCTGAGCTCATCTGCCCAAACACGTGACGCCATCTGCCACAACAGAGTGTAATCACATGATATAATCAATGATGTAAATGTTTCATTTCAATGTTACACTTAACTTCAACACAACCACGTTAACAACAACGTTCAGGTTGTCAAATAAACCTGTAAGACGAGCCGATTCTCGCAGCTCTCCCGTCGTCCTCTTCCATCATTCAGAGATTTGACTTGGAAATCAATCTGAAATCATGTAACCCATACTGTACATCACATGCACAGGGCATTCATAAACTGCAATATGAATCCTGTCACCTTTTTGGATGTACAGTTAATGAGATGCAATAATATAAGATATGCATTAATATCATGTTAGGAACCTGTTCAAAAGGTTGCTAGAATATATTGTGTTTCTACGACAAACTGACCAAAATTAGTGACATTAGTGTGTTTTTGGTCTATCAAGGAATCGCTGTTAGCCCCATTCCTTTTGACTGACAAAAAAATCCACCACATGTGCCGTACTCTTAAAGGTTCCTAAAACATCTTTGATAACAGTGCAACTTGCCCATTCGATGACTAAAAAAATTTGCATTAAATTCAAATGCTTTAAGTAAAAGAATTGGAACAGAGTGAAAAAAAACAACTTTTCCAACATGTCGTCCAATTATAAGAATGAATCTGATACTTAAATATGAACTCAAACCTCTTTCTGACAGTGCAGGAAATGCAATGCTTGTTTTTAGCACCAATGTCAAAATGAGGAGCTGGTACACAAGTCGGCAGTTTAATACGTTTTTAAAGGTAGTGCTTTATCTGTACGTTTGGGAGCTCTCATATACAGTGCGTGGTCATTCCTTTTGAAACATAACAGACATAGTAGACAGAAATAGAAAAAAAAAACCCTCTTTCCTTTCATTAGATAGAGGAATATGTGTGAGAAACAGTTTCCTTAAAATGACTGAATAATAATCATATATCAAGAATTATGGAATTATGCACAAACACTATAAATGCTCAATTGTTGATTCAAGGGCTTTAAAAGCTGAGCATTTAAAAATAAAAAGCCATCTACAATGCAATGAAGAAAAAAGCTAAAATTACACAGATGGCGGTGAATAAAACTGCATGTACGATTACTGTACACGCCACTTTTCAAGTAAATGTGGGAATTGAACCCCTGTCCACCTTGAATCTGCAATTGTGGCCATTTTTGTACCCTGTTTACAACACTATGCTCCTTCTTTAAAAAAAAAAACAAATGCACCATCATATTTATTTCCATGTGTTGCTGTTAAGGCTCTAAATGAATGATCCACAGAGGTAATACACTATATTGTTCCATCATTCTCATGATATCCACCATTCAAAACAATTAAACACATAAAATAAATACATTTACAAAAAAAAAATGGAAAGGAATGACACTGGCTGCATGTATTTGGTATGAGAGCTCAACCAAATCTGGAAGTAAAATAAAATCGGTCCATCACATAAAATCACCCATCATCCTCTGCTGCCCAGGGTTTTCCTCCTGAAGACCAACAGTGAACAGCAGGCTGCGTTTCAGCAGCGCAGGGCGTGACGTGACCTTGTCATTATCAGAGAAATGGACTAAATTGTAAACCTAAAGCTTCAAAAGTGCAGCGGTGAGAAGGCGTAGAAAGGAAACTGGGCCTCGTCCTCATCCACAAAGAAACACTGGAAGTAGGGCATCTCTTCTGTGGAGGACAGCACAATGTACGACACTACGGTTCAGTACAATATGTTCCTCATCTCTCTCTGCCATCCACACTCAAGACTGAGCGTGCAATCTGCAGACTCGTGTGGTATTTCGGTTATGAGAGGGGAATTTGTACTTACCTTCCATTTGAAAGCTGTCTGATACAGAGGCCTCTGCTATCAAAATAAGAGCAGGATGTTAACCACAGAACAATATAGTGTTATAAATATAATAATGTAATGTAATATAAATTACAGCTTCACTATACAGATTCAGATTTCCTTTATTTGTCATTCCTTATGCACTTCCATACATAAAAAAAAAAAAAAATAATGTTTCCCCTAAAAGCACATCGCAGGACAAAAACAGTGCAAGTCAATAAATAACTAAATAATTAGATAAAATTGTCTGAGACAGTCATGATTAAAAAAACAGAAAAATAAAATAAAATGTAAAGTGCATTATTGCCAAGTCCATAAAGGGCACCTTTTAGTGTCCATAAAGTGCATTGTGTTTTTTAGTCCACCAATTGCAGTTCATGTGTGTGTGTGCGCGTGCATGCGTGTGTGCGTGTGTGTGTGCGTGTGTGTGTGTGTGAATGAGTGGATGGACAATACCTTTTACTTTCTCCTCCTTGGCAACTTTCTTCTCAGCAGATCTTTCTACAAAAAAATGTTCTGCATGTAAATACATTTTTCAGAAGAGTCAGAATTTATTTGCTTAAAGGAATACTTCACCATCAAATGTATACCTTTCTTTGTCGACTCCTGTATCTCTTTAAGAACTCTGTCCTCTGTAAATAGCAACACAAGATTCATTATTAAACTATTATTAGTCAGAGATTCAAACCGTTTCCTGCAGAGAAGACTACAGCTGCTGATGGTATTCTTTTATATTAATTTCACACAGACATGTTGCTGATTTGATGATGTTAATGTTCAAGACTGACTGTACCTTTAGCTTTCTCTTCTTTGGCTGACTTCTTCTCAACTGGTTTTTCTAAAAATAATTTAAAAAAGAAAAGAAAAAGGTTATTAAGTCAGTTTCTTAACAATCAAGAAACCTTTCTTAACAGATTTTTAACAGATTTTTCTTATTTACCAACTATGTCCTCTGCAATAAATACATTTTCCACAAAGCATATTGTGGATTTATTGATGTAATCAAATGCTATACTCAAGGTACGCAGTACCTTTCTTTGTTGCAGTGGGTTTGACCTTTTCTTTTAAAACCTCAGGCTCTGTTTCACAAATAGGAAACAAACACAAGTAGGCAAGAAAATGGACAATTACAAAATAGTTTCACTGCCAGGCAAAGAAAAAAAGTAATGTTTCGTTTCATTTTACCCCTCAGTGAAAGTAAAATGAGTTTTATTTCTTGCTTGTGTAAGCCAGTGTAGCATATATGTATGTTTTACTAGTTTCAGGAAGCCATTGCTGTTGGCTGATTTACTTCAAACGTGTACGTTATGAACGTTATATACGTATAAAAGGTCCCATGGCAAAGCAAAAACTGAAAACATCACCTCCAAGAGACTTCTTAGAGTTGTTAAAACTACTAGCAAGCATGTTCAGCAAGATATTGGAAAATGTTGCTAAACGTATTGTCACTATAAGCCTATGATTTATAGACAGTTGTAGTATTCTGGAAATGATTGTCTATAAATCCATCACAGAATAGTTTCTTGCTGAATAAAAACATGTCTATAAATCTTAATTTTAGATGTTTCCTATAAAGGATTCAGACACTTTCACATTCAGCAGGAAAATATTCTCAGCCTTCAGATTACATGTTGTAATCAGATTACCATGAAGGTTACATGGTGACATGAATGTACCTTTCTTCACACGGACTGGTTTGGTCTTTTCCCTAGAAATGGCTGCATCATCAGGAAGAAAATGAAATTGATATAATAAAGAGTTCTTTTATGAGTGTCTGTGTATTTCTGGTGGTGGAGTTGCAGCATAATAGACCATAATAAAACCTTAAGATTGCCTCAAACGCGTCACCAAATTGACTCAGTGTCGTTGTGGCACGATAAATGGATCTAAATAAACACTGTACCTTTCTTCACTGCAGCGAGTTTGTCCTTTTCTTTAAGAGTCTCCAGTTCTGTAGGAGGGAAACTGAGGTCAGACTCGGGCATTTGGGACGCAGAATTTTAGAGCGGAAGCCACAATTATCTCATTTTCCAACAATGCATATTGCAGCTAGAGCCACAGCATGACCACAACAAAATTGCATTTCTAAAAGCTTAAAGCATCTTGCAGAGCATGAGGAATCTACAAACAGAAAGCCATAATTTGTGTTAGAGAGTTTATCTCTGTTGTGCAGAGAGACACTATCGATTTGGACCTTTTGGGTGCTTTTCTGCAAAAAGAATGATCTGAAGTTCTGTGAAAACCACTTCTGTATGGGATAAGGTTACTGTCAAAAGGTTTGTGTGTGTACATGTAAAAATGTGTGCATATATTTAAAATGTGTCCATATTAGTCTATAGTTGTGCATAAATAAAAGAAATGTAACTCTTGTTTAAGTCAAATCATACATAGAATATGTAGTGTGTATTTTCTCTGTGAGAATACATCTCATAAAGTTACAACTTTAGAAATTTACGTTCCGGAGGTTCTGGAGCTCTAAAATGACATGTTTTTTTCTGGGCTGTTTTCAGTGTCTCTGCAGTGGGGGGAGGCTGAGGACGGGGAGTTTTACCCGAGCGTGGGGAAACATCCCTGGGTGGATTTGGGTGAATTTGGGGCCGAGTTTCTGGAGCTCCAAAGTGACACGTTTTCCCGTTTTTTCCCCCAGAGTGTCTCCTCGGTGGTGGGCCGGCTCCAGCTGGTCGGAGCTCTGGAGTTCTGGAGCTCCAAAATGACGTGTTTTTTTCTGGGCTGTTTTCAGTGTCTCTGCGGTGGGGGGAGGCTGAGAACTGGCCGTGCAGCTCGGTGCCGAGTTCTGCAGCTGGTTAGGGAAGGCCCAACACGGTTTACACAGAGACTCAGGAGAACTATTTCAAAGTTAAAAGTTTGAATATATCTAAACTCATCAGCTGATCGCTCGCGCTGCTGCTGCACGCATCGACTGGCTGGAGCTTGGAGATGGGGGGGCCAGAGTGGGAATGGGACCATAATCATTTGGTGCCTCCCCAGGACTCCCCCAAAATACCACATACAAAAAATGAAATGGACCAACGAAAAGCCAAACTTTAAATTATTTCTGATTGATATCAACTTCTATTATATTGTGGCAAGCTTGCATGGAAGAATGTGAGGCGAGACAGAGATCTTAACTTTCTAGACACAACCTGCGTCTCATACACCGCACGACCACAGGTGGTATCATTTATTAACATTCGACAGCTTTAAAAAG
>JAOVVB010237713.1:0-22784 GCA_028570985.1 Heterobranchus longifilis | reverse complement strand
GAGATTGTACCAACACTGACTGGTGATACTGAGATTGTACCAACACTGACTGGTGATACTGAGATCCTGAAGAATGATAAGAGAGTGAAGTACGATGTACCTTTCGTAACAGTTCAGACGCATTTCCAATGAGCAGTCCAGCTCGGGCATAGCTACAAACACTGCAGTCAAAACAGATCTAGGGTAACTAAACTGTGGAATTAATTCATGTTTACAATCTGCACTGCTACTTCTGTATTTTATTTTAAATTTCAGCTGAAACGCACCTTTTTAGCTGGCTTTTAACTGACTTATATGCTTTTATATCTAAATTATTTTATTTACTATTAGCAATTTCATATACTATTTGATGTAATTCGTCTGGTTTTACTTTTCACTGTATAATCTTATTAGGGTCTGGTACTGTCCTTTGTTAAAGCACTTTGTACCTATGTTATGAAAAGTGGCATACATATAAAGTTATTATTATCATCATTATTATGATCATGATCAAAGCTCTCAATGTGACTTTTGTTTCGACATACTATACTATTACTTTTTCTCTTCATACTATACTATGACTAATTTCTGACTTTTTTTTTTTTACATTCTTTTGACTTTTTTTCCAACATGCTATACTATGACTACTATAACTAAGGCACAAAAAAGTTATTTTGTGCAGTGTTCAGAATTTTAGATTTAAGTAAAATTTTGGTTTTCACCTTTTTTTAATTCCTTTCTATCCTCTCTAATGCCATAAAAAATGTAAAATATGAGAAAACATGCCAAGCCTTATTTTTAGCATGATTCAATTCAAAAACACTTAATTTGTCCCCTGGGGGCAATTAGCAGCGGCACAGAGAGTAGTACAGTAACACAATATAGGAAGAAATTTAAATGTACATTGAAAAAAATGCAAGGGTAAGCTGTAAGCTGATGATAATATTAAAGCAAAAATAAGCTGTACACATTATGATAATAAGATAAGATAAGATGAACCTTTATTATCTCTGTGGGGAGATTCAGGTGCTTAGCAGCAACAACAGTGAGAAAGAAACACAGGACAGCACAGGTGCAATTTAGGTAAGAGTCAAGGACACACACAAAAAAGAGAAAAAATAAAATAATAATAATAAGAAGAAGAAATAAAACAAGAATAACAACAGATAAATACTGAGAGGTAGGGTGAATAAATCAGTACTGGGCTGCTGGCCCTGATGCACCGGATCACTAGGAGGAGTGAGTGATTAATTTACAGTCTAATAAATATAAATGTACAGTGAGTAGGCTATATGAATAAATCTATATATGCAGTCTATCAGCGTGAGTGTATAAGTGAACATACTATGTACAGTCAGTACAATAAGAGATGATGACTTTTCATTATGAGTCGCACCCACCAAAGACTGTATAGTATACTGTATGGGCAAATAACTGACGTGTAACAGATTCTCAATTGATTTGTGTGTCTCCAGTGGCATGCACTGACCCGGGAGGAACAGGCCAAGTACTACGAGTTGGCCAGGAAAGAGAGACAACTCCACATGCAGCTCTACCCGACCTGGTCTGCCAGAGACAACTACGTGAGTACTTCTTGTCTTACTCCTCATCATCTTTTCTCCTCGTCCTCCTCCATACTTCATTCAACTTTTCTGAGCTGATTTTTAAAAGCTGATCTGAAAGAAAAAAAAAACAGAACCAGGGGGAGGTAAAAGTTTTAAGTCGAGGATGCACTGGAAAAGGAATGATTTATTTTTATACCTGGGCTGTAGTGGGAACCATCTCTATAGAGTGAAGAAGTCATTTGGTTGCTATGGTTACAACACTGAGCTTGTAGAAACTAGAAATGTGATAAGAATAGTGTAGTGTTTTTAATGGTCTTATATGTTGTTATATTATAATTATTGCTTACTTAAAAAGTGTGCTTTTGTAATTATTATATGAAGATATTAGATTAGATGTTTTTTTTTCATCATACTATAATATGACTTTTTTTTACACACTATACTATGACTTTTTTTTGACATACTATACTATTAATATTTTAATAACGTTTTTCCGAATTCATTTTTTATGACTTCTTTTGACATACCATATTATAATTTCTTTAATGGCTTTTTTTCGACATACTGTACTGTGACTTTTTTTTTTACACACTATACTATGACCTTTTTTCAACATACTACTATGACATTTTTTCAAAATTACTTTTTTATGGGTTTTTTTCTCTCAACATACTATACTATGACTTTTTTGACACACTATATTTTTTTACACTATAACTTTTTTCCGAATTACTTTTTTATGACTTTTTTTCGACATTAATTTTTTAAATGCTTTTTTTTGCGACACACTATACTATGACTTTTTTTTCGACATACTACTATGACTTTTTTTCAAATGACTTTTTTTTAGACATAATATACTTTTTTTTTTTTCTACATACTACTATGACTTTAAAAAATAAATTAACATTAAGCACTTCCCAGAAGCAGAAAGCTGCTGTTGAGAAAATTATAAAATGTCAAAATTGTAAAAAAGTACAAAACATTTGATGCAACAAACTCCTGGAACCAGTCCAGCCACGTGACTTCTTTCTCTCTGGTTTGATTCCCTGTAAATGAAACCAAAATTAAAAAACAGAACACGATCAATTTAACAAACCAGAAGTTGTTGAACTGGGTTTGATCATATTTATTGTTCTCACCTCTGAAGAGCTGAAGAAATTAATCAACTTACTTCCTTTACTGGCTACTGTCTCAACAACCTGCATGATTATTGGCTCCCAGGCCTGTCAGTCAAAAAGTCATAAAGCATAACGACAGACTTTCATAGCATGAAATGATTAAATAGGTCTCCCAGAATACGAGAGGAAGTCAAACCTGTGTGGTGCATGTGTTGTAGTCTAATGTTTTGGGGATGTGCTGTATCTGGGCTGCTGTGTGCCTCTGATCTGTCAGTTTGCTGTTGAACTCTTGCAGGAGGCGGGCCTTAGCGGGGTCGCAGGGGAAAAGAGTAAAGCTGATTGGGTAGGGACACGTCTTATGGTGGATTTATGCCTCTGTGGTGGGAAAATAATGAGTATGTGAAGAGCTGCATGCAATGGGGTTGTGGGTATTCCTGTGCAAAGTTTGCATGCACCTTCCAAAAATCTTAATGACTCGCACACATCAGCCTCACAAACAACACGTCAGCTGCAAAAGCAGATCTGATTGGTCAGTTTTGAATACATGGTAACACTTTCTATGAAGACCACATTTATAGGGCATTATGCTGGCATTCATAGTGAATTATAACGCTTCATGACTACATTCATAAAAACACATAATGCTTTCTGATGTATAAAACATTATAGGTTTTATATATATATAGACTTATATATATATAGACTATAGATCTTCTCCAAATGTTGTGAACTACGCCTTGAAATCAAGGCCTTTAAAGTTTTTGAAAATAGACATAAATGGACATTGAATGATTTATAAGTTCAAGTGTCTTATTGATTGTTTTTCACTAGTTATAAACTCAAGGTTGACTAATGGAACTTATAATACATTATGACTACCTAATGACTACCTAATTCACTATGAATGCCCTCATAATGCACTATAGATGTGGTCTTCATAGAAAGTTTTATCCCAATACATTTCGCCAAGTCTTGCACGTTGCCATGGTTATGACTACTAGTCAATTAAACTGTAAAACACTGAATCGCACAGAGGTATAAATCAACCCGTTTTGCTTAACTAACAGAGAGCAGGGCCGCATGGCTGGCCTCGCTGCCTTAGTTTACTTATTTAAATTTTGGGGGGGCATCCCTTTTAAAATACAGCACCTTAATTTTTGTTTATTGTAAAGCTAAACACACGTTATGGTTATAGAGAAACACAACCTTTGGACATTCAGTGGTCATTTGTTTTTCTGATACTTACAGGTTTAAGTAAATCCTGTAATGTATGAATACTTTCTACCAGAAAATGATGAGGAAAATGTGTCATAATCAGGTGAAGTAAAGGCTTTGGTTGTAACAGAGGCTGCTTTTCAGTTAGATACCTGTCAGAGTGGTAACCTGTTTACGCTTCTCTCTGCTGTCTTGTTTCTCTGTAATCTGACTGAGCTGTGGACGGGCAGGCATGGCACACAAGTTATGGTGACACTTTATTTGGGCTGTGGTTTATAACATGTTCTATAACATCTGAAGAAAGTGCTTCATGTCACAAACATGCACACTGATTCAGTTCTAATGTCATTCTTCATTTTAATCTCATATCTCATTTTAATGCTACAGAGCAGCACAATAATTTGATCATTTCAAAATAAAAGTCCTCCCAGTAGAGATATTTCTAAGTTTAAAAAAAAAAAACCATCCTGATGATGTTCTGAATATGTTATAAACCAGAGCTCTACTAAACTGTGATTTGGGGCTATTGCTGTATGCATGGAGCTTTGAGCATTTTCTTAGCAGCTCAGCAAGGCATAACAGTGGATGCTGTTTGATGAGTTCATATGGACAAATGTCATGACTACTGTATGTGTAAACATCATCCACACACGGTGGCTAACTGACCGGTACATTGCTCGTTTTTACAGTATTCATCTATAGGGGCATTGGGCAGGTAACTGTATCCTGTATGTCACCAAGTCAAACCTTTTCCAACACTTTTTAATGACAACAAATGTGATCAATCTGCAGTTGTAGGGTGGATTATTGTCGCACCATTTCATCGCAACTCCACGAGTGTAAAGAAACCGAAAATGTAAAATATGTATCCAAAATATTCCTCTATGTAGGGCTGCTTGATCATAATCATGACACATTTAAGACAATTCATTTAAAAAAAATTTTTTTTTAAACCTTGTCTTTTTAACATTGGATTTTGTTGAACTAAAAAACAAATAAAAACAAATAAATGCTAAAAAAAAAAAATTTTAGATAATATATAAATATATATATATATTTAAATAAATATTGTAAAAATAATAAATAAAAATAAATGTCATCGATGTGATCGATAACCTACTGAAAACTACTAAACATGTATTCAATATACAAAAATAATAAATAAATTAGACTAAAATATGTTGTAGTGCACTGCCACAACCTACTGAAAACTCCTAAAAAGATATTATATATTTTGGTAAACTATATTCAACATATTCTAGTCAGTAATTCAAAACAGGAAGTGGAGCTCCACATATCACCCCCGCAGCTGTGGAGGGTTTCTCCTCCGAGTCCTAAACAAACCTCCACATAGTACATGCACACACAGGGGCACACACACACACACACACACACCCCCACAGACACAATAAAGCTTCAGAAAGGTGCAGTTGCAAAGAGGAGTTGTTGTAACCACATAGACGATGCTGACAGCGAGCCGAGGAGGGCAGACATTGAAGCGTAGGCGGTAGATCTCTGTACCCACATCCTTCATCTCACCCAAATATGAGGCCTCACTTCACCATCACCAGATCTGCCTGAACAACTATGATGTTTACCTCAACAGTCACACATTACAGTCAGACTGGAGATCATAAAAAATGACTACAAATGTAGGAAAACAAGATTTTTGGATCCGAGGTGATCTGCAAATCTTTAAAAAGCCTTTTAAACCGATATTGTGAGTGTCGATCGATTATTTTTACATCAGGTTGTGCATGAATTGAGTTTACAATGACATTAGTGATGCAACGTATTTTCTTGTTTGTTTTTATCTTTCTTGCTTTTTTTTCCTTGCTGTTGTAGAGCATTAAATATGGTTGCCTGACCTGGTTGCTGCTTTTAACTTTGCACTTTTTCATTTAAAATTAATTAAATGTAACATAAGACATTTTTCACTTGGTGCAGATTTCTGTTGATAAAAGAATATAGTTTTGAGACTATATTTCATCATAAACTGTCAGTATCACTCTCAAAGACGGATTGTACTCGAAGGTGGTAAACAAATATATTAAGCTAACTGGTAAAGCAACGAGGAATCCAGAAATTCTTTATGGAAACCTTTTCAGACAAAATCAATATATAGATATAAGAGAAGAGCTGCACAATCCCATTATCTTTCCAAATGATAATTAATCTGAATACAAACCAAAAGAACTGGATTTATCAGCCTCAGTCAAAAGTTTGCTGATGGTGAATTTATAGCAATTTAGTCATTTTAACAGCTGAGCCAGTCTCATTTAATTGGGGGGATTTTGTTTTGTTTTTTCTCCCACAGGGCAAAAAGAAGAGGAGAAAAAGGGAGAAGCTGCAGGACTCCAATACAGGTAAACATATAAATATCTTGCCTTTCACTTGTCAGATACCATGATACCGTGTTTCAGTATAAGAAAACAAATAGTGTTTGAGAGAATTCAGTTGAGCTTGAAGTTGCGTTGGCGCTCTGTAGCACAACGTCTTGGTGTCTTTGAGGCAGGATGTGTCTCTAACGTCAAACCACCCACCCACTCTGCTTTCCACGTAACCTGAATTATAAACATTTTAATCCCCGGAGTACAAAACATTATGTCCTGTTCTTAGCTGTCCAAGTTTAAAATGTCAGACATCATGGTGTTTTCCCTCTTCCTCCTTCACCATATTAAGGCAATCAAAACTATTTTCCCATCTCTCATCTCAACCAATCAACACACACACACACACACACACACACACATTTCCCTAGTAGATTACTTACTGCACATGAGTGCTCATGCTAACACTGTTGTAGTAACGAGCATTAACAGGTAAGGCTGAACGATTTTGAAAAAATACTGTATCCAATTGCAATTTTTTTTTTGTGATATTGCGATGTGATTTGCGATATTTGAGGGAATTATAATTTTTACATCATTATTTTCATTGAAAAACATCTGTACCAAACAGAGATGTTTTCATAAATCTGAAGAATATGATGTAGGCCAGGACAACATTTAATTTAAAATGGTATTTTGACACATATTTCACCTTTGACAAATGTGCCTCCTGCGATTTGAAAATTGCAGTAGGCCACATTGCGATTTCAGTAACATTTGATTAATTGTTCAGCCCTATTAGCAGGTAGCATCAAAATGTGTAGCCGTTCCGAAGCTAAATTATGCTAATCTTTTTTAGAAATTAAATCTGATGAGGAATTTGATATTTTCCAATATCAGGCCCAACTTTAGCCTCAGACAGAGAAGTAGTAAAGTGTATTTCTGGAATCAGGAGTGCAGACCTCCTGAGATAAAGCAGTTTGACTGCGTCTTTCCCAGAAAGGGAAAACCTTTTTAAATCCTGTACTAACAGTGTCACAGCACGGCTGCCCTCTCCGAGTCTCTGTCTGTACGTCTTAACAGCCCGTTTCCAGGACTTGTTTGTTTAACTAAATTGTGTGTGTTGTGTGGTTATTCCGGTGGTTGTCGATGTTTTTGCTGTGCTGCAACCGGCTACTAACCGTTTGACTTGATGGCTTTCTCTGAACGGACAGCCCTGTTGGTGCTTTTTCCTGCCCTGACGAGCTCTTGTATCTCTTTCTTTCTCTCTTTCTTCGTCTGGCTTTATCTCTCCTCCCTCTCTAACCTTTTTCCTCTTCTTCTTCTTCTTCTGCTCCTCTATTTTTGCTTGTTATGTGCATGCTGTGCATTGTGCTCAGACCCGGGCTCTCCTAAGAAATGCCGGGCTCGCTTCGGCCTCAACCAACAAACGGACTGGTGCGGTCCTTGCAGGTGTGTACCGAACATCCACCCCCACCCACTCCATAGCACCGCGCTGCTGTCGTCCAACAAACCTCATCTTTCCTCCCATTTAACCGTCTGTCCGTCTGTGCATCACTTCCCTCTGATGGGGTCTGAGTTATTCAAACATTTCTCAGAGGCGGAGCAGCTCTGGAGGTATCATCTCCTCAATCTGATCAAGCTCGCAAAGGCTTTATCATTTGAGTTTCCTCCTCTCCAGCCCTTTTCATTAGTATTATGTTACTACTTAAGTCAAGCCACTGACGATTTACTCAACCAATGAGATTATCTGCCTCAAAAGCTCCGCCTCCAAAGAATGTTTGAGAATCCTGATCTCTGCATGCCGTCTGTCACTAACTTTCTACCCTGCAAACTGAAGCATTATAGCCATGGGTATGTAGTTATATAGTTATTAAAGAAATCCAATATGGACACATTTTCACAGTTTAAAAAAGTATCAAAACATCCCAAAAAAAACCTACTCCTGCAGCATATTCAGCTTCGCTGGTTTTGAGTGGAATATCACTTTTAAGTCAGTAACATCAGGCTCCAGGATCAGTAATCTTCTCCAACAAATGTTTCCTTTGACTTTAGGTGAGGCATCACAGATGGATAAAAACACATAACCCAGATTTATTTATTACCAGAAACTAATTTTCTCAGTTTTCTTTTTTTCCTGTGATGTCTGGCCTCAAAGGTCAGAGCTGGGTTGTGCTCTGCACTGCTGTTTTAATGCATTGCATCATACGTGACGTGAATGTGGTTAAAGGGGTACACCACTCTGCTGCTCAAAACAAAAACACACCTACATGTCAGTGGAGCGATATCCGAGAGAAACATTCAAATATTTCTGATCTTTTTTTTACACTTTTCATTACAGAATTTAATTCCCAACATGTTCAGACAGATGCACGTGATTGTGTGTCAGACATTACTAAAAGGAAAAATGTCAAACTTGTTATTGCAACTTGTAAATTAAGGCCAAGGTTAGAATCCTGCTGAGACGCAAAAAAAACATGAAGCCATTATAATCACTTACAAATTGTTGGCTAGTATCCCTTACATAATCATCAGCAATTAATACCAGTTTGCAAGGTGTTGTAAAAAGGTCAAACTTTCACAAAATATTTGAACTAAAGCTTTATTGTAATTCAGAAGCAAAGGTTGACAAATTGAATTCATTAGATAGTGCTAGCAGCTATGTTTCTCTCTTGGTTGTAATTATGAACTAAAGCTGTGAATTTCTGTGAGCAAAGAGTTAGCCTGCGTTAGCCATGATAATATTTTTGAATAGTCACAGAGTTCTAAAAGTTTACAAAGTTTAGTATAAAGTTTGAGTGGCAGCACAGTGTGTTTAATGTATTTATCTACCGGAGCTCTGCATCCAAACAGTGTTTTTCCTGACCTTTCCTCAAAATTGCAACAATCCGTTTCTCTGTAATAATGCAGAAACATGGTAATAGTACAATACAAATCAGAAGCAGGCCCGTCACCTCCAGGATTTACAGTAGACGACAGCTTCACTGCAGGAGTCAGGAATCTGTGTGGTTCTGCAGAAAAGCTTCTACCACCACAGCACTGTAGCAACCCCGTCGTCTTCCCCACCATCACGTCATGGAAATCTAAGTGTGTGTGTTTCGGTTTGAGAGAACAAAGGGGGCTGAATGTGGTTAGAGCAAATCCTTATCACCACAGCTCAACACACACAGCTTTGCATTTTGACGGCGTTCTCATGCCCATCTGCTTTCAACTCTCTCCATTCATGCGATGTGGTAACAGGCGCCTTTTGATGGTGAACTCTGACATTTAGAAATCACTTTCTATTGCACTCTCCCTCCCTCTCTCCCTCTCTCTCTCTCTAAATATGGCCTAGCGCCTTTCCTTGCGGTTAAACCTGGTGACTCATATCATATTCTGGTAATGATCATGGGATCCTGTTAACTGCTTTGATGCTGTGCTCGGAGATACACAAGTCTGAGTTGAAGTACAACACCTCACAAAGCACAGCACATCACTGCTGGTTTTCTATTAGCAATACGTTTGGTGAAGACCAGAAGAAGAGCATGGAGTTCATTGTTTAACACTAATAGTACTAAATAAAAACAGAAGCAATATAGTTAATTCATTATATATTTGAGTGGTATTCCCTGCTCTCAAATAATAAATTATTTATCAATTAAATTAGCTCATCATGAAGACTGAAAGCAGGGGGAAACGGCTAGCCAGTTAGAAAATACACCTACTAAAACCTAAAGGTGTTAGTTTTGACATACTATACTATGACTTTTTTTTCTCGACATACTATACAATTACTTTTTTCACTTTTTTTTGGCATGCTATACTATGACTTTTTATGTCGAAAAAAGTTTTAAAAGGGTAATAGTATAGCATGTTGAAAAAAAGTGAAAAACTTAATAGTATAGGATGTCAAAAAAAGTCAGTATAGTATGTCGCAAAAAAAAGTCATACTATACTATGACTTTTTCCGACATACTATACTATGACGTTTATCACTTTTTTTCAACATACTATACTATGACTTTTAAAAAAAAAAATGTCAACATACTATACTATGACTTTTTTTTAAACTCTTTTTCACCATAATACACAATGACTTTTTTCACTTGTTGTAAATATGAGGCCAAACGCAGTAATAATGTATTTTATAATTCATTATACATGAAGACATGACTCACCGTGAAGGTAAAGAGATGTAACCCAAAGCCCTGTCAACCCTAACCCTAACCCTTCATAGCTCTCTGCTAACTTGTGTTGACGCTTGCAAAGTTTGCCACATTTGTTCGTTAACTACATTCAGTAACTACATTCTAGCACTTACCACTTCTGTGCAGCACCTCTGCTGGTTGCCTGGCAACCTCAAGGTCACAACAAAACTCCAGTTCGAAAATAACTATTTCCAGTCATTCCCTCTAAAACCTTTCTTACAACAACTGTTTGTGTTCAGATCAAACTGATGAGATAACATGTTAATCAGTGAGTTTTAGATGTGTTGATGGGCCTATTTCTTTTTTCTTTCTTTTTTTGAAGTAAGCAAATAAGCAAAGAATCAAAATGTTGAAATATTCCTTTAAAGAAGTCTGTAATATGTTCCATTAGATTGACACCAATATTACAATTGTGTTTTTAGTTTTTCCTTATAAAAGTCAGTGACTGACATAAAAGCAATATTTTCCAAAAACTAGGTTCTTTTACATCTCGAAAATACTTAGGAGCCTCAAATTTCCTAAACTGGATTTGTGATGTTTTAGACATTAACTCTTCACTTCCATATGTACATAAACTGGCACTAATACTTGTCTGTTGTTCATTGTGCCCATGTGTCTCCCTGTTCATTGACATCAGTGTGAATGATGCATCTTCATTAAAGCCTGCTGACGTTTACCATCCACACTTTATTCACAGATAACTCTCTCTGACTGTCCCTAGGAGGAAAAAGAAGTGCATTCGCTACCTTCAAGGAGGAGGCTGCCCCAGCCCAACTTCTTCAGATTTAAGTGCTATAGACTCTCCCCCTTCCCCTTCCCCCGCCCGCCACCGTCTGTACCAGCACCAGCTACCCCCCTCCCCGGGCTCCTCCCCACCGCCCACCTCCCCATCAACACACCTCCCCTTGTCTCCGCCGACACACACACGCTTGCACACGCGCTTACCCCTGCAGCACTCTGCCGGCAAGCGCAGCGACCTCCGTCAGCCTGCAACCAAACACACCCACACACACCTGGAACTGACCGGCAAGCAGACGCACAGCTCGACAACGGCGCTGTCGGCCGCCAAGGCCGCAGGACTTTCTCTCAAAGTGCTAACAGAGTCTCAGTGATCGCTCCGGTCCGCTCACATCCCTGACCACCCTTCACCTCAGCTTCCTCCAGAGCCATGAAGATCATCTTCCTCGCCTGCCTTCATGTTTATCTCTACCCTGTGGTCCATTTGTTTGATTAAAACAAAAATATTAGTGACAGAGGGTGGTGTAAAGAAGGGCGAGCCATCCTTCAGCCCCCTGGTGACAGCCAGCATCCACGCTGCTAGATTGCCCCAGAGTCACGTACGAGCTGCCTCCGTTCAGAGGCTGGATCCTCCACAGTCTGCGTTTCTAGATCGAATACATCATTAACAGGTCAATGAGGCCTGTTCCTTCTCAACGCCTCCATCAAATGGTCAAGTATTTAATCAAGCATTCAGGCTATCCTTGTCAACCAGAAAGTCTGGAAATATTTGACAGGTGTGTGGTTCATCAGTGAATCACTGGTAAACTGTTGCCACCTGGACATGTTAATATGGTTAGAATGTACCAGTAACCTAATCATACTGTAAATATGTGACTTCCTGGTCATGAACTTAATTGTTGTACAAGTTGACGAGGAACACCCGAGTGTAGAGTCTGTGAGGCTAAACTGTAGTGGTGTCACGAGTTCAATTCTAAATCAAAAATCCATCGAAATCAAAAGCAGGATCTGCTATTTAAATACATTTGACCAGATGGCCTTAGTGTGGTACATTCCCCCAAAAAATATAGTGTTTATATTTTGAAAATGTGAATGACAGGGCATAAAACCAATGATCTGTTGATCTTTACGAATCAAGACTCCACAGTCTAATAATGACATAGCTGTCAGTGCTGAAAAAAAAACAACCTGTTTTAATCAAATCGTGACCTTAAAATCAAACTGAATCGTAGATTTGGAGAATGACACTCCTACTGAACTCTGTCTGATTGAGCCACATCGTCGGGGAGGATCCAGCGCCTGAATTAGTGACCAGGAGTCCCAGTTGTACAGAGGCAGAATTAATCTGGAGTTTAAATATCTGTGGTTCTTTGGCTCCATCTGCTGCAGTTCAACTCAAACAGCTCTGCCTCTCGAGAAAACAATTTTACAACTAAAACTTTAAAAAAGTTAAAGCTTGACACCTCCATGACAATCACAAACTATTGTAAATGAGCTCTTTGTTAAATGAACCACATCGACACAGACTCTTTTTCAGTGTTGTTACATATACACTTTCCTCCAAATGTAGGGATTTGCATATCACCATCAGAGCTTTATCACGTTGTCACATTATCCACCACTGAGCAGAGACCAGCGACCAGCCCGACCAGCAGAACCTCAGCTCCAACGTCACTGTTTTTAGCTGCCATTTTAACATTTCATTCCATTTCCAAACATGTTTACCACTACCTGTGCAGCCCTGCAGGTAAAAGTCTCATACATGACAGAATATCCCCAACTGCAAGTTACATTACTTCTTTTAGGCACTTTCATTCTCTCGCTATATCAACCGTTACATTTTTCTTCTGTTTTCTCCTAATTTTTGTATGAATTGTGTGATTGTTAAAAGGGTCAGATATGTTGCCGGTGGGGAAACCCTCAGAGAAAGACGAGGGATTTTTTTTTTTCTCTTGGCTGTTTTTCCTTTGACTGAACATTTTGCAGCTCCGTAAACTAATCTGAGACCAAATGGGTACTATTATATTGCATTGTGTTGTAAAGTTTTATAAATGTTGGAATTCCCTATTATAATTAAACTTTTATATGTTTTATGTAAAAAAAAAAAAAAAAAAGTGACAACTAAAAAAAAAAAAGATTTTAGTTTCTACCATTTCTTAAAGCAATACATTTTGTGTTTGTCCTCTTGTGCAGAATTTAACTTTTTTTTTGTTTCGGTCAAGTGTTACTGCAGCAGCGTTCAAATTCTATCTTGTGTTCTCAATCTGTGCATGTTCCAACTTCAATGTAACAAAAAATAATTTTGACTAAAAAAGGCTTTAATTTGCTGTTCTGCTTGCAGTTTAAACTCAGTTTACAACGGTGCAGACAAACTGTAAACTGAGTTTCTGTACAGCAAAACTGTTTTCCTCCAGCAGAGAGAGCTCTTGTGCTAGAAATAGCTTTGTTTTATTTTGGAGGATGTTCTCGACAGTTAGTGGGAACACCTCACAGATGTATTTTGTCTTTTTTACGCCTCTGATGTATTACTTGTTATTGTTTGATGTATTAAAGTGTTTTGAATATTGTCCATGTCTACTGTAGTTAAAACCCAAGGACATTACTTATAAAACATTACTTATATCTACAGTCCTCAGTGTATAGTAGCCTATCAAAGAAATATCAGGGGTGAGAATATATCAAATAGCAAATAAATAAATAAAAATATATGTATGTATGGGTGAAAAAGGTTTCTCAGAGTTAGATTTTTGCTGCCGGTTGTACCCGTTGCAAAGGAAGCGCCATCAGGTTTTGGCAACGTTCCCTTAACTCAACCACACTGCTGTGTTTCTGCGAAATCCTGCATGCAAAATTAGATAAAACTGCAAAACATTTCATAAACCCAGCTCTGCATTCACAGCCTGGAGGGTAAAGCTAGTCAAAGTTGCTTTATTCACTATTTTTACTTGTGAATATATGACTCACTGCCTTTAAAATCTTTTTGTAAGAATCTGAGAGTAATGTAAACTAACTGTGTATCCATAATAAAATAAAACATATATCTGATGGAAATACTGGGATCTGGTTTAGGTCACCTCATGATGATTACTGCAGGTCTTTTAACCAATCCTTGTCCACAACCATCCCTGTGACAGTTACATTGTATTATTAATATAATATAAGATACATAAATATAAATCAGACTGTGGTGTAAAAGTAGCTACAATTTAAAAAAAAATACTCTGTTGCAAGTAAGTGTACTTTTACTGAAGTAAAAGTACATGATTATTATAAACAATTAAAAGCAGGCTTGTATTAGAAGGCAGCACTTTATTTCTAATTCCCTCTCTTTATTTGGACAATAACACTTTAGACGACAAGAACAACAAGGTATTGAAAATAGCATGATTATATTGTTGAATTTATTGATTGATTGATGAAAATATGCATTATGCTTAGTTGGCATGCAGACAGCCCACAGGAGATTATCACCCTTGTTTTTTCCCAGGCCATTATTTGGGGCAGGTCTTTATTTTTTCGTGTCGACCACGCCCCTGGGCAATTATTTGAGACCCGGCTTCTATTTGAGGAAATACGGTAACTAAGTTTATGTAAACTATTAACATGAAAATTAACCAGTAGGGTAAAGCCTCTGAAATAGCAGAAAAACTTGAGTAAAGTGCCTCAAAACAATATTTAAGTAGCCTTCAGTAGGCCTGGGGTATATGTAGCCTACTTTCCACCACTGGATTCTGATAACAGTTTTATAAACACACAAATGTGGGTCAATAAGGAGACAACATTAGTTTTGTTTTTCACTGGAATTCATCCTGATGCTTTTGGAGACATTGTTCAACTCAGATAATACAGCAGCACTTGTCAAACACTTGTAAACTCCAGGCTTTTGCAGACAAGATATACTGTACAATGATGTAGTGATATTAAATAGCTATCCTAAAGAGTGGCTGTATACCATACTACAAATAAAGTGAGTAAAAATAGTGGGGAAAAGCTTTGTAGTAGTGGCAGGTTGTGAATGACTTTCATCATGTAACAGCAGAGGTCAACTATGAGCTCATCCTGCACATATGTGATGCAACATTACAGCTGCTGAGATTTCTCCTCTGTCCCGTGACAGTTTGTATTAAATGGATAATGTGCTGAGGTTTGTGGTGAAGGTGCAGAAATCTGATCTCCAGTCAGCTGTTATAGGGAGTTTTTTTTATCAAGGATGCTGCGGGAGGAGTTGCGTGCTGCCCGGAGTAAACTGCGCCTGCGTCAAGGTAAACAGCCGATACCAGAGAGAAGGATGCGAGGCGAGATGATTAACTTTTTTCTATTTCCGTTTTCGGGTGTAATAACTTATTGCAGAGGATGAAGAGGATAACATTAATACCGTACCTATTTTCATTATTGTTGTTTAACTGAGCATTTGTGTAGGTTATTCGACCTAGGCTTTTTTGTGTGTATTTTTCTGCTTTGGTTGTGTTTACACATTTAAAATTTTTTTTTTTTTTTAACAATAGGCTACTTTTTTCATCTTTCGTCAACAGGCAAGCCAATTGGTATAGTGCTTAGTACTGTAATAGTGGAAGAAGTTCTCAGATCCTTAGTAAAGTAACACCACCACCATGTACAAACACTCTGATACTAATATGTCTTGCATTCAAGATTTTACGTAAGAAGTAGCCCATAAAGAATTTGCCTATAAACAAAATGTAATTAATGTATCAAATGTAAAATAACTCATTATGCAAAATGACCCGTTTGATTTATTAGCAGCATTTTAAAGTTGTGGGCAAAAACTCTCGCGAGACTCTTTTCCCGACGACCTAACCCTAACCATACCATTCGAGGTTAATGCATAACAATACCATATAGACTGTATAATAAGTCTATGTACACAGTCAATGAACAATACCCATCTCACCTTAACTATTCGAGTTTCATGCCTAACCTTACCAATCTCGCAAGACTTTAGTAAATCTAGGGGATACCCTCGTACCTTTTCCCGCCGATGGAATGGGTGTGTGTGAACCATCTTGCTGTTTGACTGAATGTTGTATCTTTGACGATGACAGGAAGCCTCGGCTGCTTGCGTGACTTGTAACGTACGTGACGCCGCACCATCTCCCTCCTCTCTCCTCCCTTTGTGCAGTTGACAAGCCCCTTCTCGGCCAGGACAGGAACACACAGAGGTACGTTATGTATCCAATATTGAAATGCAACACAGCTGACGTTTTCTTTACTGCACGGCTGTCACTGCTATCAGCCGGCGGATTGTGACCTCCAGAGTCCGGAGCTGGCCGTCTTATCCATTGATTTCTGACGGGAGTCGGATGCAGCTCGGCGTGCAGCAGAGATGCTAGGCCCGCTGCTTTCTAAACTGCTGTTAGCTTGGTGGCTAATGTCTTACGGTGCGGTCATTTGACAGTGTAGAAGCCAGAGTGGCCAGCAGTTATTCAGGTAGCTAGAAATAAAGAAGCTTAGCTAGCTTATGGTTTTGCCGGCTTCTTGACACTTTACGGGCTCCCTGTTTCTGTCAACCTGCCATACCGCTACTCACTGGAGTGGAGACACTTGCCCGCTGTCCACCTTGGTAGTTAGCTAATGCTAATCTGTTAGCAGGCGAGGGAAGGGAGATGCTGTCTTCACTGCCTTCATAACCTCTTTGTCTGAGTCATGTGGCCACTGCTGTATTCACTCCAGAGGGAGACTGGACTTCAATTGTAGGTCTGTCTCACAGCTGAATTTCCCCGAATTAGACTGCAACTAAGGTGGTGCTGAAGGGCAGTGGTGCATCCTTTAACTTGGACTAGGTCAAGTCTAACATTTCATGAGTTACTGTCACCTTAACTGTTATATGAAGATATAACCTTCTTCAACCTAAAGTCCTTTACCCCTCAGTCACAAGACTTTGTAGGCTATCATATATACATGGTTGTCCTCTATGGCCTCTGCCATTTCTCCCTGTAGCCATGTGTGAAAGCTATAAAACTACTCAGGCGCAGTGGGGTGTGTTGGCAGACTGTGTATGTTATGTGTGTTAGCACACAGCGTGAATGGCTTAGTGGGCAATGCCATTTGTGTATGTGTTAACTGCACTGCAGATGCCTCACATTAGTCCACTTCCTGACCGTGTGTGTGTGTGTGTGTGTGTGTGTGTCGGTGCTGGTGGTGGTGGTGGGGGCTGATGTTATACTGTTGTTTAGGAGGTCAAAACCTGAGGAGGAATGCTGGGAGTTTTTCCTGGCTCTAATGGGCCTTTGGGGGGTGACTATAGTGACTATAGCATATATGCAGCACAAGGCATGGGAAAATTGATTTTATCATGAATCACGATTAAAAAAAAAACACTCATAAATTGATCATGGTGAATTTCCATTATTGGCACAATCGTGAATATCCTCACGAATTGACTGGAGTTTACTACAGTGTCATATCTGGGATGTAATAAAAAATATTTGTTTATTTAAAAAAAAGTTGTAATGTTTCGAGAAAAATGTCGTAATGTTAAGAGAAAAACTCACAATTTTGTGAGAAAAAAAGTCGTAATGTTTAGAGAAAAAGGACATAATGTTAAGAGAAAAAAAAACCTTACAATTTTATGAGAAAATAGTCATAATGTTTTGAGGAAAAAGTCATAATGATTTGAGAAAAAAGTTGTTAAAAAAAAAAGTCACAACAAAACAAAATGTAAGGTAAAGTGATTCCAGTGTGTTTTATTCCCGTTTTAAGAGGTTTAAACGTATTTTGTTGATTATCGAGATAATATCGTGGCCAGGATAATCGTGACGTGAAACTTTAATATCGTCCCATGCCAGTGCAGGGCAGTGTAAAATATTATGGCTGTGTATGAGAGGGGAGTTGACTGCTTGAAAGTCAAAGATGTTGAATTTAAGTTTATGTTTTGCTTGTTCAACAGTTGTTCTATAAATTACTATTACACACTTTCAGAGAGGAATTGCTGAAAGAATTAGTGGAACATCGTGTGTTCACTCTTTTCTTTTGCCTCACAATCATATTGATAAACATTGCATCATTGTTTTGTTGTAATGGTGAACCATATTTTATCAAACTAATATCACAGTTCTGTAGGATAGTTGCACTTTTTGGGATTTAAGAAATGTTAATTGAGAAATTGAAAGGCCTGATAAACTATTCAAATTTGTGATCTACTATCAATATGCACATACTGTACGTTATCAGTACTCCTGCATAACAACTGTACCTTGATTGATAACTGTTGTGCTATTGAAAAATGGAACCTACATCTATCCACAATACATAATGATGAAATAGACACATCTTGCACAACAAGCTGTTCAGGAAAAGGAAGGACAAAGAGGTTCACACATAACTACATAACTACGTGGGTGCAGCCAATCCAGAGAGCAAATAGTCTGCTTTGTGCTTCAGTCTGTGGCCCTTTTCTAAACTTTACTTCCTCCACTTTAAAACATCAAATTTATGACCTTTACTTTCCCTAAATTGTAAAACAGCGGGAAATGGAATTGACAATGTATTGGCAAAGCTTTTAATTTATGGTTTATATCAGTATTATCACAGTATTGTTAAAATGTGCTGAAAATGTTCAAAAACTACTGATACATCACACTGAAATCATTTCACCGAGTTTTATTTAAAAAAAAACACAAATAAAATTAGCAGCACTATGCACTTTTTGTTTGCATAAACATTAAAATAATAACCTGTAAAAAGTTAACATGAAAACCATATCAAATGTGCATTAACATTGGTTTTTGAGTGCATTTGAGTATATGCAATGACCCCATGCACAATTTACATAGATACAAATGAGTCTTAAGAAGACAGTGATAGTAATTGCAATAATCAAGCATTAATTAAAATGATCATTAATTAACAGTAATCAAACACAGTTTTAATGATAACTAAAAATTGAACGGTATTACTAACTCTCTGGGAATTTTACCACGTTTTTCATTAAAACCGGTAACCATTTCATCCCTAGTACTGACAGGAATGCAAGTTTGAACGAATGTGTGTGTGTGCAAGTGTGAGAATCGCTGTGTGTGTGTAGCTCATGTAAGCCAATAACTTTATCAGATTTGTACCTTTCCTATCCTTCAGTGACCTCCAGGTGCTCCCGCCTTCTTCTTTCACTGCACATCTGATCTGTCTGCTACAGCGTGGTGACTGTGTCTCCCTCTGCTGTGTGTCTGTCCTACAGCTGTAACACAGAGAGAGGACAGCAGGGATGTCATTTTTCAGAGAGACTGTTGAAGTTTTTTGGTTTTCTGCCTTGTTTTAAGTCACAGCCTTGATCACCCTCTTTCTCTTTGCAGATAATGGCTGTACCTCCCACCTACATTGACCTTGGAAAGTCTGCCAGGGATGTTTTTACCAAGGGATACGGTAAGCACCACGCAGACAGCCACACTCACTTATTTCATCAGTATTTACAGTAGTATGATACAGAGGAAAAGGGTTTGACACTAGGGCTGGACCATAGGTCATTTCATATCTTGATAACGATATAACCACATGGCAAAGCCCCTTTTTGTATACCCCTGTGTGAATTAACTACTTGACAAATGAAAAGTACTGAGTACTTTCTCATTTTATTAAAAACTTTAGTGCAAAATGAATTTAACGTGCAAGGATCAGAACGTAAAGCGTCGTCCAAATGATCAAAAATTGCTCTAACGCAGTTCGGCTGCTGGTTTATACGCTAGATATTTTTATATCACTTTGAAGATAAATACTGTCATATCGCCCAGGACTATTTGACACACAATATACTATACTGCCATGATGTGTGATGTGGTGATTCTGAGATACAAAGTATTTTACAAAATGTTCCTCTATGGATCATCATGATACTCGCTGTGTAACTGAAGAGATGAAACACACCTCTGAAATAGAAACATATATTTTCAGGTAGCAGGAATCAGCCATACCCTAAATACTTTAATTTTCACATACTTTAATAGAGATAATTCTATGTAACAAAGTTTATAACACAAAAACAACATTAAAGACTTGAAGACAAAGCCCCCCCAGAGCCACAGAAGACATTATACAACTGTTTTCACAGGCTGTGTAGTACGACGTGTAAAATCTGCACCTTTTTTTAGTACATGATACTTGCAGGCTATAATATTTTGAGTTTCCAAACATCAATATGTCATTGCCAGATTGCAAAACCTAGGTCAAATATTAAGCTCTACAAGATGTGTCACCTTCTAATGCTAATTCTTCTCTAAATAAAATGTGAGGCTTTTTATCACACATTAGCTTCTTCATTTGATGTTTTTCTCCGTTGCTTCTTTGAAGAGGGACACCGTGGTAGAATTTGTATTTTTTCCACATCATTCTACTATCTTGTTTCATCACTCCAAACACTAAAAGAATAACACCTTCTTCCTACATTGTGCTGTGAAGTAATCAAGGAGATTTCTTGCAAGATTCAGTGCAACACTTTCTCTCAGGCATTGTGCAAATCCAGGCCCTGCGTAATGTTTGACACAATGCCAAATGAAAGCAAATGATTCAAACCAGTTCGTGTACTACTGTTTATAGCTCACCACTGGCTGAACACATGTGGATAACTGCACAAAGCCTGCAGTTAGAGTGGATGTGGGGTGTGTTTTGTGTATGCATACACACAGCTGTGCTCCAAGGTTACTGATGTCCACATAATATCTAGGAAATTCTTGGATGTTGCAGCAGACTGATTCATACATACCATGAAGGCTGATTCACTGCAAGTTTGGCAGCGACTGTAATTCATTACTGTGGGTTTCACTGCAGGCCTCGGCAGTGGTCACATGGAACAATTGAGTCCATCAACTTCACAGAAAAGCCTCAAAACTGAGTAGTTGTGATTGAAGCTGGTGAGGATGGTAAATGAGTCGAAATAACCACATTTACATGGAGCCTTATATTCCAATTATAATCAGTTTAAAAGCCCAAACTGAATAAAATGCTCCATATAAACACCTCAATCAGAATAAACAGGCCCAAAGCGAACAAAATTTCAATCGGTTGCAGAAGTGTAGTTTTCATAAACCGATCAAAAGAAAAAATATACCATGTAAATGACGAGTGATTGCTTTCTGGCTGTGTTCTTTCTGCACATGCCCTCTGTCCTGACGCAAACGTGAGGGGACAGCTTTTCCTGCTGGCTACTGCCGCTACAGCTTTCCGACTGTGGTCAGTCAGAAAATACCAGGGAGAGACGGTTCTTTGTTTCCAGGGCCGGAGTCTGTACTCGCTCCAGAGCTAACCCCCGTTACTCCACACAGCAGCCGAGAAACAGAGCTGCAGACTCTGCTGTTCATTCACTTGATATTTAAACTGTCCCCCCGCCTCTCCGACCGCTCGCTCTCTTCCACCGTCTCTCACTCCACGACACACTCCCATACATGACGACACACACGCCATGTATGTACACACAAACACACACAGACACACACATACTGCTGGCTCTGCTATTCTCCCCCCAAATTAGGCCTTTGCTACTTTTAACACTACATTTATTTCTCCACTACTTAGAAAAATGGCGGCTTCCAAGCTGAGCTGGACCTCTACAGAAAGTTCGTTTTTGATACAAACTCTTAAAAACCTCATGTCACACAGCTGTTCTGATTAAATGCATCGGTGCATGTAAACCCCAGACCGTATTAGACCACATCCCATGTAAACAGTTAACCCGAAATCTTAAATCGGAAAGAATTCAATCAGAGTGAAAAACAGTGTCCGTGTAACCGCAGCTACAGACAGGGAAGCTGGGGTGAGCAAGGAACTGTGCAAGGCCAGAAAGTACATCAGCATGGAGATTTGTGGGTCATGTGAAGTGTGTATGGGTGAATCAATTGATGGTTGTGATGCTGGGTGGGTAGAGCCAGGATCTGTTTAACCAGCTTTCTAGCTATTATTCATAACTGACTGCACTAATGTTCTCACAGAATCTACATCAAATCAATACACGCTTCCAACCAGTGGAATATAAATAACTTAAAATGCACTCTGCAGGCTGATGAATGGCTATTTCACAGACACTAATCAATGACTTGATTTAATGTGTTTTGAAATATCTAAATGGATTCTTTAAATATGTATTAGGCTAATAGAATTAGTATAGAATATATTTTTGCTGGGCAATATATCGATATTGCGATAAGAGTCTAGATATCGTCTTAGATTTTGGATATCGTAATATGGCATAAGTGTTATCTTTTCCTGGTTTTAAAAACTGCATGACAGTGAAGTAATTTGCCTTTACCTAAAGCCTGCTCCACTCCAATAATGAAATGTGTCAGAGTTGTTATTATTATTGGATGTCTTATCTGTATTGACATCCCAACATCATTTTGATCTTTTATTCGATATTGTCTGTTTCAGGCTTTGGGGTCATCAAGCTGGACTTGAAAACAAAGTCTGAGAATGGACTGGTAAGTCGTCTGCAGTCTTTATCAGATTATCAGAGCTGCCACTCCAGACTGCAGCCATCCTATCATTGCTTAAGAGGCTCCTGCCTGATAATTGAGTGGCTGTTTATCTGATCTCCTAAACGTTGCCAGGACACCTTGGCATCTGCTACCTGACTTGTGTGTGTGTGTGTGGGTGTGTGTGTGTGTGTGTGTGTGTGTGTGTGTGTGTGTGTGTGTGTGTGTGTGTGTGTGT
>JAOVVB010237687.1:0-22788 GCA_028570985.1 Heterobranchus longifilis | reverse complement strand
TATGCAACTTTTTGCAACGAAAATGTGGGAATTATGAAATCATGCAAGCCCTGCATATTTCACGTATTTTGCGCGGAAATCTGTGATTTTTGCGGCGAAAGTGTGGCGTCTTTGAAAAAATGCGACCCCCTGCATAATATGCGGGCTTTGGCTGATTATGCGTTTTTCTGGAGGGACTGGTTAGTGATGACCTGGACTCCATCATAAAGCTGTGCCGAGTCCCTGCAAACACACATCTCAGCAATTAAACTGGTGAGAAAAATGTTACGGTAACTGAACAGAATGTTCCTTTAAGAAAAACCTAATCTGCTGGGCTATATCATTTCACCACCTGTGAACACACATTCAGCTACAGGCAACCAACAACAACAACATGACAACAATCCTTTGTCTGTGAACAAGAGATTCCAGTTGGAAATGCACAGCACAAAAGCCAATTGGGACGAAACGACGATAGAGAGGGGGGCTGAGTGTGGTATTTAGGTCAACATTGTTCATATTTTCATCCTTTTAATTTGTTTATCCTCTGAAAAAAAAAAAAATGCTCACCAATATAGCATGGTAGTTTTGCACAGTGCTGTTTCAGCCCAATGCTCCAAGCTCTCTGTACTTTACCTTCCCTCCAAAAGCTTTCAAGTCCCCTAATGAGATTAATTAAGCCAGTCCAGAGTTTGTTTAATGAGGCCCCAGTGGCCTGGAGCACGGAAAGGGCCATCGCTGGGAAATAGAAGCTTCACATTCCAAATAAAAAAGGACCAAAACTTTAAAGGGGGGTTTAAGAAGAGGGTTTAAAAAGTTAAACCTTTGAGTAAAGTGGTGATAATCCATTTAGCTACAAGGCTGCAGAACACTTTGGGAGACTGGCAATTCAGTCTCACAACTTACTAAACCGACATCATTTCCAGTGTAAATTCCAGTCTGAAGTGCTCTTGATTGTCTCCTTACCTCCTCTGAAAGAGGCCTCGTGTAGCGGACTACACTCTAACCAAAGTATTACACTTTGCTGTCATGATGGTTGCATTTATGTAGTGGCCTCATACAAATTCTTAACAGGTAAATCATTTTTCACTGCTTTCATATCCTCTGTCTTGCAACATTTGCTTTGATTAATTCAGTTAGTAAGCACTACTTCACTAGCTCCAATTTTAAAAAAAATCTAAACTCATTTTGAATACTTCAGAGCTTACATTACCTCTGATGCTGAATGCAACACATGTCCATTATCCATGAGATGTCTCAAATGTGTAAATTGTAGAAAAAAGGAAGCCTTGAATTGCCATTTGACAACTTCTCATTCTCAATCTGTAGCCTACTGGTTACTAGCGGTGTCGCCAATCTCCAAATCCACGATTCGATTTGACAGGTCAAAGTTCGATTCAATTTTGGCTTAAAACAATGTTGTTGTTTTTTGCCAAGCTTTCGCTATGCCATTGTTAGACTATGGAGCCTTGATTCGTAAAAACAGATCATTGATTTTATGCCCTGTCATTTATGTTTTCAAATTCTTCTTTAAAAGGACAGGCTACATGGTATCAAGTGTGACATAACCACCATATGTTTTTGGAATGTACCACACTAAGGCCTTATTATGGTCACATCTAAATACATTTAACAATAACTTATTTCAACAGGCAATCGAATAAACTGTTAAACAACAAAAAGAAGAGCCACTAGAGGGCAGATGGGGACTTTACAAAAGCTTGAGTTTCTCAGAGTTTAAGAGGTGCACCTGAATGCACCATGAAATCCCACTGGTACCCACATGCTTTGCCATTCGTTGTTTACATCACAGGGTAGGCAAAATGTTGCCACACCGACGACTTCAGGGAAGCAGGAGGAATTTTCCAGTTCTGTTGTTTCTCTGACATCTCCGACTTCGTCAATGGCCATGGTGTCTCGAAAAGTGCAGCTGCATGCTACCGGTAAGCTGCTGTGTCTTGAGCTGCAGGCTAAGTTACTGATAAACTCATACGGTAAGCTACACTGTGTCATCAATTAAGTGTTCTTTTTTTTTTTCTTAGGATGTGCGCAAGTAGATGGGGATGGAGAGAAACAAAAAAAATACCAAGAGAATTGTCGATTGCGCTTTTGATTTTGATGATCGAAACTGAAGGGTCATTTCGATCAATTTTCGATTTAGAATTGAAATCGTGACACCCCTACTAGTTACGAGTTATGAAATTGCTTTGGTCATGAAACAATCAGCTACATTTGAACAGGGGCTGCAACCAGATACTTGGTCTTTTGCAGTAATACATTTAATTTAAAATGAATGTTTGATTTCTCTATATATGATGAAATTAATTGTAAAAAGTGAAGCAACTATGAATCTCATGAACAGACTGAATCCACATCACATACTGCAGTCTCAGCTGTTTCTGACTTATGGCGAGCTGCTGTCCGTGCTGTGATGCTGGTAATTTAGTTACACCGTATCAAGCGGTTTCTAATGCATCAACAGTTTTACCTTTCACGTCACAAATTAGATTCAGAAGTTATCCAGATGAAATTTATGAGTCAGGTAATACAGCAGATGGGGATACTTGGAGAAATTGGAGTGAAATAAACAGATCAAAGCAGCACCAATACTTCACCTCAGCCTAAATGCAGAGTGCCAGTAAAGTCAGTGGAAGCTGGATCCACATTTCTTTGGCTACACAGACAAACTCCAGACACATCAGCAAGATAATCTGGCACTCTTTATAGGAGGTTGTAAAGACACACACTAGCTCCTGTGGATCCGTACCATGTAGAGAGGCTTACTCGAAAACAAATATAGAATCTAAGATAAAGGTAACCTGGGGCTCAGACAGGGGAGGAAAAGCCTGGAGATACAAAATACAATAACTGAAAATAGTGGGTAAAAGAATAAAGAGGGGTGGTCAGAGAATACAACAATAGTGAGAAGAGAAGACAGGAGAAGTGCAAAAATGCAGATGCAAAGAAACAAAACAATAATGGCTTTTCATGCCTTTTTTTCCACATGTAAAATAAATGAATTGGAGTCTTACCTATTTGCCTCTCCAGGTCAGCTGCTTCGTCTGGGGTGGCCCTGGGCAGCACCCCTGGGTCACTGAAACTGGTTCTCAGGAGTGTCCCCAATACAAACAGAAACAGCACACCTCCTATGACTGGGATGACTGGGGTCAACTGCAGCGCCAGGAACGGACAACTGGTTGGACAGGAAGAGACGAAAGGGACATAAGCAAATGGCAAACAAGAGACACAGGGTAATGCCTGTAGTAAAGTAGTAGTAGTAAAACCTGAAATGTATATGTTCAAATAGCCAGAGTCTTGGAGTCTTGGACAAACATCAGCTGATGGTGTCTGTCTGCCCAAATACAACCTGCTCTTCTGAGCATAAATATTTGTACACAACGAGCCTGTGGAAAACACTTGACTGAACTACTGCCATGAAGTTTAGAAAGTGTTAATACCTCTGACTTGTTGCTTAATGGACAGCAAGTGGATATACAGACGGGCACACACATCAGTCCCTTGTGTCGTAATCTGTTCTATTGAGACAATTTAATATAATCCCATTAAACGTCCAACTGTGCAGGTGGTTATTACAGTAATCACATTTAGTCCCACAGAGGTGGGGCACAGGCTGCCGCATCCCATTTCATTTGTTAGTCTATTGGATTGAGTTTGGGGTCAGCAATGAGGTGCCATTCCACACAAGGGAAACCAAATGAGCATGCGGTAACCATATGTTTTCGGGGATGCTGTTGAGGAATGCAAAACAGTACTGCAAGTTGAGCCAATAACAGTGTTTACACAAAGGCTCTTGATCTACTCATCTATTGAAATAAAGCGCCACATAGAGCTCACGATATGGAGAAAATTAAATATGATATTTTTGACCAAATACCTCAATATCGATATTGCAACAATATTGTACGGTTGACTATTGGTGCTTTCACAAAGTATGTACACATTTTTGATGAATAAAATAATGTGGATATAATGACTAAGTGGATAAAGGCAAATAGAACAGCTAGTACAGTCTGGTGAGATCAGAGAATTACATCAGATATCCAAAATCTAAGACGATATCTAGTCTTGTATCGCAATATTGAGCGATAGAATATCAATATATTTCCCAGCCCTAGAGCACACATGAAAACGGGGTTAATCACACCTTAAAACACTGATTTCTTTATTTATTCTTTTGGCTGAAAATACATCTCGATCAAATACTTTTGTCAAGTGACTTTCATTACAATAGATTTTAGAGCAAATGTAAAAAAAAAAATTTAAAAAAAATCAGAAGACTACATCCCCAAAGTGGCACCTTTTTCTGCAGGTATAGGTGATTAGTAATTGCATAATGCATTACTGACTCTTGCAGGAGAAGCACCATTCGTTTTGCGAGGAGGCTGAATTACATTGAATGATGAACAAAAAAAGGTGGAGCTGGTTGGTGGGGTAGGTATTACCGCCATTCACTAAGTGCATTAGAGTGCACTCCATGACTGACTGCCATTTAAAAATCAATGCAGTGAAACAATGAATACAGATCATAAACGAACTCAGGATGCTTAGTGACACTGATAGCTATAATAAAGCGACATAGGTCAACCATTGTGGTTACCCTGTTTGTCAGCCATAGGTATTCCATAATAGGTATTTCATAACTGATGTTATAAAAATGCTTTTTTTTTTTTTTAAATGTACAAAAATGTCACACTGTATAGCCATTCTTTAAACGTATCAAGGCAGAATTAAGGTTGTTTTTCCCACTAACATGTAGGAAACATCATATCACTATCCCACTATCTAACCAGCCATCAGATGGTAACACCTTGGGGGGGCAGTTACATCCGCTGATCTGAGCCAACAGCAGTTATTCTGATAAATCAAGCCAAACTATATTTAGGCTAGCCATGTTGGGTTCCATCAATAGTAGCGGATGAGGAGGTTGTAAATATGGACCTGGAGCTTCGACTTAGATTTGCTGATCTGTGCTAATTGGGGTTCTATCATTATATGCACGTACTGCTTTCACCTGAGCTGCTGCAGACTGTCCTTCACATGACACCCAAGCAAAGGACACAAAGGCTTACGAATGTATGAGTGCACTTTTGAAAGTGTGCAAGTTTCTTATTTTATAAACACAGGTGGCTGGCAATATGCCATATCTTACACAAGGCAGAGACTGGAGCTGCTCCAGCAAAACTAGATTCGGCACAAATAGCGGAGCAGGGATTTGCATGTGAGTTGCGGTGGTGGACACATGGGCCGGCTAGAACGGCAGCAGATAATCTCCAGCACTCATAACTACACTTGCAGGTTCGCGTCTACACTGAAATCCTGAAAAAGGCATGCAGCCTCTTTATGAGAGGTGGAACTCTCTTTGCTATTATCTCCTCTCGTATTGTGAATTTTTGAAAACAATAGAATAATAAAATGCATTGGACAGTGCAGGGTTTCTGTGCATAACAATTTCTTTCCAATTAGACATTTAAAAAATAATATGGACTTGGTGCACAAATGCCTTAAATCAGATGCATGCAATATTACATATTATGCTGTCTTGAAGAGTGTTCAAGCGGTGACAAACACACCGTCTACAACTCATGCCCATTACCCCATCTGAGTGGACAATGGCCAGTCCTGCTGCTTCTCTACATCTGGAGTGAGACTGAACTCAGCAAAAAAACACTGGGTTGTCTGGGACATCAGCATGGGGCTGCAGGCAGGACAACACTGTGCAGCACAAACATTTCTCCAGTTAAAAACTCGCCTGGAGGTTCCCAAGGTCATCGTACTGGACACTGACTGTGACAATGTACAATACACACAACTTATGTTCGACACTTGCAGCTGGGGCATCCATTTTACGGCCCTCAGTGATGTGTGATTCTTCTGAACTGGGCTGTGTGGAGACACATCATCCAGCACGGTGTCCTGAGATTGTAATCTCATACAGGGCATATTTCCATCTCTGGCTGAGGCAGCGCTACAAAACATCTTTCTGCTTATAATCTTCCAAATCTGGCTGTCATTGTTTAGATAGAAAGCAGCTCTTTTGCTCCTGCCTATCAAAATACTTTGACTGCAAATTGTATGGACCAGTTACACGTATCCCTTGGGCTGCTATTTGTCTCCAAATTCATACCACACTGCATATCACACAGCAGACATGATTAGTATTAGCCTATATTATCTCATATTATTACTTTTGCATATCACTATAGCAAGGCTTGGGCGGTATCAAAGTATTACGGTATACCAGGGTATTTAGAAATCCTGGCGGTATGAATTTCAATACCGTCAAAAATACAGACGCTTTTCTTTCTAGTAAACTTATACCCATATGCTATCAATGTATAAACTTACATAAATAAATAAAAACAATGCCAAGGCTGCCCGCAGATGTGTCTGCAGACATCTGTTTAATCGGCTTTGTGATGTCATTAATTGGCCCGATTAACTGGTATGAAGGTATGAAAAAATAGATACTGCCCAACCCAAACCTAATAGCAACAGTAATGTTTGGGTAATGTAGGATATGCAACCAAGAACAAAAATAGGACTTAGAGTTCTTCAACAGATGACTGTTCAATAATCAATAAGCAACAGTCACAACTGAAATATACCTTGCAAAGAGCTGGTGAAAACGAAACGACTAAGCAAATTGTATCTTCTTGCTCCACTGCCAAAGAAGGAACAAAACGTATGTTTTGCTTCAATTGCCAGAAAAAAAAAACAAGTAACAAGAGAATGCCAGCAGATTTCTGACCATTTAGGCAGTGCTGAGAGGACAATCCCTTAAGAAATGCTGAAAGGAGATGACTACTGCAGTCATGCACGATAAGAACGCAGTTCTTTGTTTCCTGTCTGGAGGGTTAAGTGCATGAAAAATGTATCATCACATAGCAAACACAACCCATCCTGCTGGCTATTAGTTAAACAAAAATAGCTACATTAAAGCCTGTAGGATTTCCCCCCCATTTTTTATGTATTTTATTGTTGTTGTGATGATTTGTTTATTTGTGCAACGTTTCTGCTGGCCAGAATAACTGGAACATTCCTCTCTGTAGCTACACCAGGAAAATCTCAGGAAAAAAAACAGACATTAACCAATCAACATCGATAGCACAAGCATGTTTGTTTTTCTGTCAGTACAAATAATTCATTTTTTTTATTGTTTTATTCATTCAAATAAATTATAAAGAGCTGACAGCAGAGTAGCCTGATTCATTTTACATATTCATGAAACATTTTTACTAATTAATAACAACAAAACAAAGTCAGGGAAACGTTGGTGGTGTCCTCATAAAATGAGAAACAGCCAAATCACATGGGTAGGCCTGATTTTTTTCTCCCAGTATTTCAGAACAAGTGATGGTAAAAACAACACAATGAAACATATCCACCACACGTTAGCCCCCCTAAGAAATGCTGTCTGTTAAGAAAAGACCTGTCTCTCTAACTGTTTCTAACAACCACCGTGCACAAGTCTGCAGATTATGCAGCTTGGCGCCGTCTGTCTGCATCTGCCTGAGGAAAGCAGAGCATTTCAAAGATGTCATTACCCAACATCTATTCATCTACCCATTCAATCTGTCCTCTATTTTGTCTGATTGGTCACACATCACATTAATGAATCCACCAATTAGAGGTGCTAATGGGGAATCACTGCAGTTGTAAAAGGAAGATTTTGAGTGAGAGTGGTACATCTGTAACAATTAACCAGAAGCCTAGATCTGAATTATGGTTTTGTAATCAATGAGAAAGACAACCCCCCCCCCACACTGTTATATATCCAAAGGTCATTAAGAGCTACAAATCCACAGAATCATGTGAATGAATGACCAGCATGTTCTTGCTTTTTGTAGGGAAAGCTACAACGTGCAGATTTGTTCTCTCTTCCGTGAAAACATTATATTTCAAAACTTGTCATCTGGCAAGTGGTGATGGAGATGGCTGAGAGAGCAGCACAAACCGCTGCCTCCGTCCTCAGAAGCTGTGTCTCAATGTGTCGGACATCAGGAACATAATGAAAAGGCAGTCATGTGTGATAGAAAGTGACAGGTCGGTAGAAACGGACAGAGATTAAACACTGCAGCCATTAGAGAGGGGGGGATGGATGCGACAACAAGCCTGCCTCTTCCATAGACATGGATCAAGAGATACGTGGACGGGCTGCAGGTAGGCAACATCTTGCCTGGTTTAAGATCCCCCACCCCCCCCGAAGACAATGTCCCAGGAATCAATTTTTTATCAGTCACTGAACATGAGCGGTGAAGACAACAAGCAATTTCAGCAACCCTCTTTTCTTTTACAGGAGAAGAGCGGATATTGACAAGGAATTGGATATTTCCAAAGTTACATCTTCATTTTGCTTTTAGTTTGATACCAAATCTTATATTTAACTGGGACTTTAGGGGCTTTGTTGCCATGGAGACGGACAGTATCCAATGTCAGACATGGTAAATTTCGAAAGGAAATGTGGTTACCCTGGAAACAGCCACATGAGTGAGCTGAAGCCTCCAAGGAAGGAAAAAAAAGAAACAAGGAAACAAGATAGAGACCGCATGATGACATTTATTACTTTTAAATGTCTCAACATGGTTGATGAGGATGGTGAATTAATTAGTGTTGGATTTTATCTAGAAATGGTGCCAAGACTGACAATAAGCGTTTTTGGACCAGAGGAACTTTTGATAGTTCTAAGAACCCCCTTTTTTTCTTGTGTCTGCACCGTAAAAACTAGTAACGATCGTAATTCTTAGAACGTCGTTTTGAGGAACTTTTTAGTTCCTATTTCAGAGTAGGGACCTCCGAGCACAAGAGGAACCGTGAGTGATGTAAGTGTACGGAGATTGGTCCAGAGACGCAAGTGTACGTTGATTGGTCGAACACAGTCAATGCAGCACCGGCAACCGCCATTTTTAAAAACCTGTTAGCCATGTAAACAACAGGCAACACAAAACGCAAACAACAGCTCGTAATGAAAAAAACTGAAGACAACACGGACAAATGGGCCGACAGTGAAGTCCAGGCTTTACTGAAACTACTGGTCTTGAATAGTTTTACATTTGTTAGTTTTCAATCTGCGTAGGCTGGGACATGGGATCGGGACATGGGATGGGATCTCATATATCAAGTCTGAACACACTTATGGTGGAGTCAACCCTGTTTATCTGGCCTAAAGTTGGGGGAAAAAAAGTTATTTTCATTCCTACTCATTCAACACAGAGGAAAGAACCCTAAAACAACAAATCTTGAGAAAATATAAGCGATGGATGACTGTACAGACTAGGGCCAATACTCTAACAATGTAACAAAACGGAGATCTAGGCACACTAACACACCGTACCCAAGCAGCCAATGTACCCATTACAATACAGAGAACTCTAGGTAGGCAGATCTATCATTGGTTACCGTGGGATCATCTTAAATAGAGTTAACCAAACATTCAGAATGGTAAATATCCAAATTAAATTCATCTTGGAATGACTGTCAAAACTCTTCCAACTCACTGAAATCCCTGGAGCAACAGCCCAACAAAAATAGCCTTGTTAGTCAATCAAAACTGAAGCTGTGTACTCTGATTCTGGTTTGGATCAAGCCAAGTGTACGAACATCGAGGGTAAAGCCAAGGTCTGAGATGACTGCTCTTTGATAGCTTGTACTGATAATTCTTCACCTAAAAGGTACCCATTTATAAAAGTGTACAGCATGTGTGTATTATTGACTGCTAAAGTCAGTGCAATAAAACTATGATAGCCAATTCCTAGTGCAGATACCATAATGATATATGATTAACACATCTGCAAAAGATATTCATACATGTTACTGTTAGTAGAGCAAAGAGTAGCATAAAGCACAATGGACTTTAATCAGAGGATGGTTACAAGCATCCAGACAGCAATAACTAAGAGAAAACTAAGAGAGAATATCCCCATTAAGATGGAGGACAATTGTTTTTTAGGATCAGGTTATCAGGCCTTTCTTAGACACATGTACACTCCATCAGTCAGGACGGTCTTGAGCTTTTTCCTTGTTCCTTTTTTAGAAACTTTTTACTTTAACTTTTAGAGTTCCTCGACTTTTTAGTAGGTTGGGTTCTTTGAGTTTCTTTTGGTGGAAACGGAACTAGAATCTGATGTCTCCAAGACTAACTTCAGTTTCTAAGTAGTGACGTAGAGTACTCAAGTCCACATCGGCCTTTGTTTCCTGAAACGTGACAGCTGTGTGACTAATGCTTCCAAGAATACAGAGTCAAGCTCGCTATATGATAGCTTCACATATCACCTACACTTTGTTCATCTATGCAGCAGCTATGTTGCTTCATATGGAAAGGTTTTTAGGATCAATTTTGGCTTTTACTGTCCTAATCTAATTTCCTGCCTTGCTTTCACATATAGTGGTTAAATAAGCTTCGACCAAATCTACCAAATAAAGAGACAAATGCTAAGCCCAATAGCCAATTTAACAAAACATAAACAACAGACAAAAGTAACAAAAAGGTAACACAACCAATACACAATCCAATAAAAACAATACATATGAATGTTCTCCAGACAAACACAACACTCAGTAAACCCAAAGGCCGAGGATCACAAAGACAGTTTAGAGGTGCTAGTTTTGAGTCAGGTTGCCTACCTCTAAATAAATATAAGCCATAACCACTTAAACATTTAGCTTCACTCTGAACAATAGCATTGACATTTTCAAACAGGAAATAGAGGAGGCACAGTAAAGTCAATCAATGTTGAGCAAAAATTGCACAAAACCAATCTGTATGAGCGTCCACTCAATCAGGTCTCTTATGTTTGGGTCACTTGCTTATTTAGACTTCTAACTAAACAAGCACAGGAAGGAAATGAGTGCTGTAAATACACAATTTGATTCCAATAAAAATATTTTAATTTCAAGTACACAAATATGTCCCAAAGGAAATGTTTCATGACGCAACTTCTACCTGTTCTTACATGCCAACCAGCAAATATTGTAATCAGAATAAAGAATATTATACAATAATATACAAAACTGAACATAAAAGCTGCTAGTACTGTCACCCTGCTAAATTCTGGTATTATAGTTCTTTTTCAGCAAATGTCCTGCGTGGGACATATTCATTATTTCCACAGAATACCAAATCTTTTGTACCTCAATAGGGTCTCCCGAGGTTTCCCTACTCATTTGCCTCCCAAAGGGTGCACTAATCTCAACAATAATCCAATCCAGATTACCGTTATCACATTTCCCACTAAATCCTCTTATGATGCCAACCAGTTTTTCAAAACTCAGCTGGGAGTTAAGCTTGGGGGACTTTCATCTCTGCTTGATGTGACCATGTGAAGCTCGCAGCACTGTTCACTGGCTCTCCTTTCAGTGTCACCTGGGATAAACTGCACCCTCGTTTACTTTCTTCTTCAGCCACACAGCTTTGAAGGCAATCGATCATATGATCTGCAGAAAAAGGTCTGTCAAACAGATCATCCATCCTCCAACATACACTGCATCTGGGTCTGCAATTCTCCTCAACACTTGCTTGAGAAGAGATATAGTTTAACCGAGAGATATTACTCAACAGTGATGCAGTACCAAATACGTCAATGTGTTTAAAATGTGCTTAACGTTGTGTTAAAAATGCATTTGAAGCACTTGGCTTTGTGGCTTCTCACTTTAAAGTCTCATTACTCATCTGGCTACATGGATACAAGGCTTTGTCAGCTTTGCCTTTTATTACATTTTGATTGCTTTTGATGGCAGGCAAGGGCAGAACATGAACCCCTTTTTTTGCCGTAGGCCAAGTCATTTGTCAATGAAACAACTGAACATGACATGCTTTTGCAAATGGTTACATTTTTTGCCCAGACTACTTCATGGAATCATGATTTCAAGCCACCTTTCGGACAGATGTCACCAGCGCACGGCACAGCCTCGGAGGACCGCAGTGGTCATGTGTGCATTTGAGAACTCTCCAAATCCCTGAGCGTAACCTTCCAACATGTGCCATGCACTCAATTACTCCTGGCACAGGGAGTGGATGTGCTAGCACAGGAAAGCTGTGACAAGCAGAGGGTGCTCGGTCGATTGAAGGCTCAGAGCTAGTCGGGGAGAGGAGTCGCACTACAAAAAGCAAACAGCTGGGCATGATTCCTGGTTTCAATGAGCCTAGGTGACAGATCTGTCTCTTGATTCTACGACAAAACAGACAGCGGCAATAACGTCTCTGACAGAATGTCCTGCGAGGAATTAAAGTCACTTTCAAAACACATTAACTTTTAAAATGACCTAGATCTGGCTCGCTGATATTTATACGTGATTAAACAGTCAAGTACTTGTTCTGGCTTACCCACCTGAAAAAGGAGTATATAGAAGCAAGATCTGAGCATTTTATGATCTTATGTTGTAAAATATGTATTTCTTCAATTACATGTAAGCCAGTGAGACTAAATCAGGAATGGCACACTGCTCTAAATTCTTTTTTGACAGTTTGGCTCGAGAGGAATGCTTTTCTTGTCTTGGGAAACCATGTCTACCATGGGTGTGACTGTTCAAATTATATGGACAAAGACTCTTTCGCAATAGTTTGCCTTATGACACTCCAAATGCTGACTTATTATTTCCAGCATGCAGCAAACACATTTAGTATTCTTCTATAGCACTGTGCAGAAATAACATTGTACAAGAAAGAAAGAGTCATCATTTCACTGGTTTCATTGCATTAAATTTGTAACAGATGCCAAAAGATGGCATGCTTGTTGAGGGGTCTTGGGAGCTATTGTATTCTCTGAGCGAAGCAGAAATACAAAGCCGTTTTCTTTCTATTCACAAGAGATGACGGACGACTACTTCTAAGGAACTTGACCTCTGTCTACTTGTCATTTAGAGGCCACTTCATTAAACCTGTAGACAAACATGATTATGTCGGCTTAAAAGTGGTTTTGTGCCATTGCAATATCTGAGCGGGTTTCTTTTCAACAACCTCCAAAGCATCTGAGCTACCAGGATAACATGCTGGTGCAAGGGGAGACTCTAAAAATGACTTGTATTATTAATAATTTATCACAAGACGAGACGGCATCTTGTGGGACAATTGTTGAACCAGCACAAACACTCTTGTACTTAAAGGTAAGAAGGCACGTGTTGATTACAAATCTTTGTTAATGTAAACAAACCATAGTGATAAAAAACTCAGTTGCTATTATGCTTTCTTCATACCCGTCCTTTACCTTGTCTCCATTTTCCACAGCAAAGTTCTAAGAACGCTGAGCTTTTAGTCGATCCTAATCACATACTTAAAGAGGTTTATGAAGGGGGCACACATTCGGGCAACTTCTGTCTCTGTCCTGTCAAAATCATGACTAGTACAAATGCAGATTGGGATTAAGCAGGTGCAAAAAGCTATTAAAACACCTGATACATCGTTTACATTGCAACTGGATTACTCATCAAGCGTTCTTATGACTTTCCATGTAGAGTGAATGCCAATTTGCAAGTAGGAAGGAACCTGTCTGTCTTCTTTAGAAGTGTAACCATCTGATGCCATTCCTGAAAGGATCACTGTAGCAAACCACCTGACAAAGTTGGTCACATTTTTTTCTGAATCAAACCAGGATTTCTCTCTCCAACTGCCAAAAGGCAGGTTACACAACTTCCCATAAAAATCTGTTTTGTTGTAATTATTCTGGCCAAAAAATGGCAGAACTTTTGATGCAACTGTCAGTCTTGTTGTTATTTTCAATAACCTGCTGTAATATTTAAAAACCACCTGCAAGCAGGAAAAAGGGTGATTGTTTAAAAACAAATAGCACAATTTTTCTGTAATTTTGTCCAATTGTTGAGCTGAACGTTTATTTCAGACACTGGTTCCTGAGCATTCTTGTTGTACTCTCTCTGTGCACACAAACAATTCAGTCATGCAGCACACACTTGTAGGCAGCTTTACTGAAGGACATAAATGAGATGTGACTAAACATGCAGGACACTTAAATCAAAGCCTAAACCTTGTATCACTGAAATAGGTTGTAGCCTACATATGCCTATATCAAGTCAATGTGCCACTGATCTCCTGAAAACAGTCACTTTAGTGTCAGTGGTTTTTAATCAATGAATATGAGCACTTCTACATGGCAACGAGTGAAATGTATCAGGGTTTTCCCCTGCCATTACACAGCTTAGGTGTTTTTGCACCGCGCCTAAGACATAAGAACGTAAAAACAACATGGAGAGCATCTGGACGAGCCGACAAGATTTTCTTTAGTTATTTTTTTTTTATTTTTTACTTCAAATAGGTGTGAGTTTGTGGCTATTTGGCTAATAATTTTATAATGCTTTAGGTGATTTCTCCCTTGCTGCAAATAACAACTAAGCTGTGTGCCAGTAATTGTGCGGTGATGTCACCAATATGCAAATGAGCATGTGGTGTCATTTGCGCCGAAGCGATCTAAAAACCTAGTGTATGTGCAATCTCATCAGGGGTATGATAAAAAAATTCAGTTTTCAGATTCAGTTTTGCAAAAAATAATACAGCAAAAAAGGTTAAGATTTCCTTTACCAGTTAGAGAGCTGCAGGTGACAAGCGCAGTTTGGGTGAACTCAAACATCCAACATGTCCTCCGACAATTCCCCTTTACAGTACACTTCCTGTTGTATGGAAAACACTCAACAGTTCAGACAGTTCACAGTAGAGAACACAGGGCCCGGTTATCCCAAATGTATGGGAGTTAGATTAGATCTTAATTTTGCTACAAATGTCACAAAGACAATAAGCAAACCCTCATATTTATGAGGCTTTTTGGCTTCTCTGCTTTAAAAAAAGATATCAAAATAGTCACTAATTTTCAGTTGACTGACTAATCAATGACACGATAAATCAAGGTGGTGGCTGTGGTTCAGGAGGTAGAGCAGATTGTTCACTAACCACAGGTGTCCTTTGGCAAGACCCCAAAATTGCAACAGAGGGTCAGGCCTAGGGCTGCACGATACGAGGAAAATAAGCGATAACGTTGTTGAACATTGCGATAACAATATTATTTGCAATAAATAAGCAATTTATCAGTATGCCTTTCTGCTGTTATTTCTGACATTTTATTAAACAAATTGAACATCGAACTGAACACAAAAGGCAACATTTTAAAAAAAAAGAATGATCGTTACATTTTAAAGAGCAGTTTTCCACCGATACTCTCTTTCAACTAACTAAAAGAATCCCTGCGTGTCTTTCGCGATATGTTGCAGTCTTTCACAATGAATTTATTGTGCAAGTTGATATTGCGATGACGATAAAAAAAACACATTGTGCAGCCCTAGTCAGGCACAGTACCTAGCTCGCTGCTAGTGTATGAATGGGTGAATGAGATTGCATGAACGCTTTGGATAAAAGCACTATATTAATGCAATCATTTCAGCACTATAAAGGTCCTTCAATAATCTCAATAATCAATAAACATGTAGCAACTACTCACTGCTTAGTGTCACAGCCCAGTCCTGATTACTAGTGAATTACATCTTGTCGTTTGCCCACCTCAAACACAACTAAATCAAAAGTGGGATTCTCCTTCTCTCTGCGCAGAACTGTGGGATTTGAGATCAATTTTCACATCAAACAAAACAGCATAACAGAACACCACTTCAAACATCTGCCTGGCTGAACTTTTTTTTACGAGGCGTAAGCGAGAGAAGGCAACATGTGCAACAACAGCACACATGGACGTCTGGGGGGGAGCCCACATCAGAATAATAAACAGAGCAAAATCTGCTGGTCACTAACAGAGTTTATTGTGCATGGCTGAGCACCCCTCAGACAGACAAAGAAAACAAACTAAAGGAAATATGGAGATGTAGAAAGATCTCTGGTAAACGTTCTGTGCATGTCTCCATCCTTAAAACACTCGCCATCTGTTGCGTCCTTCTGGACTCCACAAATCAGAGCATCATCTTTAAACAGATACGAACCAGGTGTCACTGTACCACAGCCTCATTTAAAATACCATAATAAGATACAGAAGAAGCCCTTAACAAACCGAATGAGGAGCTGTTCTGCACTGTGCTGACAACTGGCGAGTGGGGTTAGAAAAACACATCTAATCGAAACGCATTACGGTTAATGACAACAGAAGCCAATGTGCAGGTCTGCTGACTATCGCCCTGTCCGATAAATGTCTCCTTTCAGCTGATGGGAGTATAGGGGGAAAGAGGGGGGGGGGGCAGTGTGAGAGGAAAGCCAGGAAGACTTGGTCAGCCTGGGGGCATGGCCAGTTCAACAGGGAGGACAGTTGCTAAGCTTGAAAAGTGGCATTGTGGTTTGGATGATGTTTCTGAAAATGTCCCCTGTAGTCACAACAAACAGAGGACAGTATACACTGGGCCCAGCTCCACTGACTGGCCACAGCGTCGGAAATGAAGCTATCCGAGGGGGGGAGAGGTATCGTCAGGAAGCATCTGGCATCCTCCATGTGGGTGCTGCGGGAACATCCAGGTTCAAATGGACACTGCAGCACATTTCCCTCCCATTTCAATATTTTTATGAACTGTTCCATAGTAAAGAGGGTTGAAGGTTTTGGACTGCGATGCCCTCTCTCTAACAGTCTGCCCTTTGGTCACGGGTTATGTCGGTATCTCTGCTGAGGTGACAATGCATTGAAAGATGAAGTGGTCCAGAGGTCACTGCTGATAGACATGCAGCATTGTGTCTGTGAAGGACTTCACACACGGGGCATACAAAAAAGAAAACTGGCAGTGGTTTGGAATAGGACAAGATCCCAAAGTGACTTTGTTAAATGTCTCGTTTTGTCCGAACAGTCGAAAAGATATTCAATTTACAAGGATATACAGAGAAAAATAGCACCTCCTCACATTGGAGAAGCTGAAACTGAAGAATATTTCTTGTTTTTGTTGACTAAATCAGTAAATGATTGATGAAATGATTGATTAATTGACTAGCTGGTTTAGTAATACCAAAACATAACATGATATGAGGAAGGGCTGGTCAATGTGGCCAAAATCTTCTATCCTGATATAGGTAATTTCTAGGGCTGCACAGTGTGAGGAAAATATCTAACTGCAATTACTTTTACTGGTATTGCAATTGCAATAGGATTCATGATACTGGAGGGAATGATTTGCATTATTATTCTCATTTTCAATGAAAGATATATTAAAATTATCATGGCGTGATTTTTGTTTTTTGTGAGGATCTGTAACAAACAAAGATTTCTGTTTGAGAATGTGATTTGTAGGCCGGGAAATCTCTGCAGCACCACAATACTTCATTCAGAATGGTATTTTGACACATATTTTGCATTTAACTAATATTGCACTCTCCTGTGATTTGGATAGGGCACAAGTCCATATTGCGATTTTGATACAATTCTAATTGTGCACCCTTATTCATTTCATATCTTTTTTATGATGATGATTTTTTTTTTTGCTTTTTGCCTTTATTGATAGTACGGCTGAAGGTAAACAGGAAAGGGGTGAGAGAGAGGGGATGACATGCAGCAAAGGCCCGCGAGCAGGAGTTGAACCTGCAGCTGCTGCGGTGAAAACTCTGTATAAAGGGCACGCGCTCTACCACTGAGCCACCGGCACGGCCCATTATTTCATATCTTGATAACGATATATATCACGATATAGCATGCTTTCAGCTTATTCAATAAATAAATAGTCTAGCCTATGAAATAACCACATTTTTGTATAGCCATGCATAGGGATGGGTACTGAAACCCGGTACTAAACAAGCCCTGTGCGAAAATTATTAAAGGCCGCATTGATAACCCTCAACGGTTCTTTATTGGTACTTTTTAACGTCTTGGTGTCGGCACTGCAGCCTCTCCTCTGCTCTCTGTGAGGGAACTGAGGCTCATCCAACACTCGTTACTCTAAGTGCAACAAAAACCTAAAACTACAGGCTACTTAACCTTAGCTGATGCATCCAGTCATGTGGAAGCGTGACATTTGAATCTCCTCCGTCCGCAGTCTCTCATCCTCTGCCGTCATGTTGTTGTTTTACAGCGCGCTTCTTAAGCTAATGGAGAATTGTTAACGAGCTAAAACTAAAGCTATGTGTAGTCTAACTGTTAGCTTAGATCAGCACATATCTTAAAATTTGGCAAATTCTTGTGGCATAAACTGGTCTGACAGACACCTGCAGTGAAACACATCTGCAGCAGAGACGCCAGAGAGGAGGGGGCAACAGATAGGTTACAGAGGCTGACTGACGTCTATATTCTTCATTCTTTTAAAACTTTACTCAGTATTTTAATGGCAAGAATATTTATTTTATTGCGTTTTAGACCTAGTTATTTAAAATAGAAATAAATTCAAATCCTGTTCTGAATGAATTATTTTCTTTTAAATAATATCCTATATTTTTTAAACAGCAGTTAGAATGAACCGATAAGGAGTATCGATAAGAGTAGCAGCATCGATAAAATCTTAATGATACCCATCCCTAGCCATGCAAGGATCAAACATAAAGCGTCGTCCAAATGATGCAAATATTGCTGTTGCAATATTGCAATTTTCCAACATCTCGATAGAAACGATAGAGAAAAATGTGACATTTTCATATCGTTTTGACGATATCATATCGATATTTTACACACAAACATAAAGTAAGTAGTGTTTAGAAGAGTGCTTGTGTGCATAGCATTTACCGTCTTTTGATTTACTCCTCGATCATTAAGCATGGGCAATCTTTACCGTCCAGATACTGAACAGCAGCCATCAACCACAGCACATATTTTGCCTATTAAGCCTTCTCTGGCTCTGAAGCACTTTAGCCTGATAAAGACTGTCCGATTGAGCAACAAATCTCATGATGGAGCAGGATTCTTATCTAGTATAGATGGGGTTTCTAAGATGATAGATGACAGAGTGATTAACTCAGGACTAATGAGGAGCGAGACAATGCACTCTCTCTCGTGGCACACACCCAAGCGCTCAGGTCAGTGTCTACATGCTGTATCATGCACTTCAGTCCCAGTGGGCCAGTCTAGGACATCCGGGATGAGGTTACGATGAAGGGCTGGACACAGTGAGGAGAAGTACATTCAGTCTGTTGATTACAGGTTGTTCTACCAGTGGGAGAAAGACAGAGGGCTCCTTTGGGGATAGTGGGACTGTGATTAAAGGAGTGCAAGTGGCACACTTCGACAGACTGATACTCTGTAGTTTACTCTATAAGCCACGGGTGACTGATTTGAGACCAATGGGAAACAAAAAGAGTAAGGTAACCCTGTACTACGCTATCATATTGTCACTATAAAGAGGTCAAATTACCACACCAGGGTTTCCCCCAGAAACGTTGTTAGGCCTAATGGCATATGTCTTTTTGACTGGTGCCCAGCGCAGGACAGTTATAGTTTCTGTGATAACAGAATCATTATTGTGAAATTTAGAATTTGAAAAAGCTACAACACAGATTCCATAGGGCCCTATGTTAAGCCTTTGAAAGATTTGAAAATATGACCACATCTAAGGCTGTCGGGCTTGCAAAACACTGGCGGAAATCCTGCACACAATATACATAAAATCCCATTCCTGGACATCCGGATCAGCTACAGCGCAGCAATCCTGCAACTGGTCAAGATCTTGCTCAAGGGCACTTCAGTTAAGTTAATGTTTACCAACAGTGGTTTGAAGAGGAGCCCTCTAACTGGAGTGTACTCTCTAGTCTGGCTTACCGGGTGAACAGTGCCTGGATAAAGCCTTACTTCCTGTGCGGACAGAAAGTCCCTCCCCTTTGTGTTGCCACTCTCAAAGTCCCTTCACTACGGGAAACAACAACCTCTGAGCTATCAACATACACGCTGAAAATGGAAAGTTTCAAAGAAGATTTGGATCGCGCAATACGGCAGGCCTGCTCTGTTCTTTCTGTGAATGATTGTAAACGATCTAGAATATGTTTACATGGCTCGCCTCCAAATGTGTAAATGTTCCACCAAAACAAGTTCCCTGCGACACTATTTTGCAGAAGCACCGACGCTGTATCGGGGTGTAGCACCGCCCAAGACGATTGTGATTGGTTTAAAGAAATGCAAACAAGCCAGAGTTTGTTGTCCCTATCTGAGAGTAAAAACGCACAGGATGCAGACCTTCCTCCACCGCTGACATAGCGATGTGGAGATAGGTCTGGCTACGCGAGACTAGGTGCTCTCTAACTGCAAGGACAGCATGCCAAAACAACAATGGTAAACATGGAATAGACTGCCTGCCCCTGTTTTTAACAGGCATACATCATGCAAGGACAAGTATAAATCATAAGCTAATTAAAAGAGGAAATCCACACCACACAGTAGTTTCCATCAGCAACAGCCCCTGGCGAAACACGCTGCCTTTAATAAAGATACTTTATATATTATTATATTTTAAGACAGAGAATTATCTGCCTAATCCCCAACCAGTTTGTTCTGACATCTCCCTGAGCCCTGAGGAGATCATAGTTATACACCCACTCCAGAGTGATTCCGGTGACATAACTGACCTATATCTAAACTTTTTTTTCTCTGACAGCTGAGCCCATGAAATGAAATCCCTAATCCACAATGTCAATGTGTGCACACATGTAAATAGCAGATGGGAGCACAAAGAGACTGAACATACTTGCAACAATACTTACTCAAATGTGAAGAAAAGTCCACAAGTCACTAGAATGAGGACAAGGGTGAGGTAGAAAACCCCTGTCTGCTTGGCCATCATAATCCTCCCATTGCAGTAAAATTTATTCCGACCAGGGAAGGACTCCCACTTCCTCCTCTTTGGGGTCCTTTTTTTGTAAGGGGTCTCCATTGGTGTGGAGCTACGAGTGCTTATTTGGCTGTACTCGCACTCTCTCATGGACTCAGATACCCCGAGATGCATCAATTGCTGATTCAAATCTCCACAGCTGAATAAATCCCGGCGGGGCAAATGTGCCTCTGTGGAGAGAAAGAGCCAGTTCAGTTTACAGGCTAAGATCACAACTTCTCAGACAAATGCCCGAGGAGAATGTGGGTTGAAAAAAGTTTATGAAAAGTACAAAACACACTTCCTGATATCAATAAACCTAGCAAAGACTCACACCACATTTATGCAGAGACACATCTACCCTCCAGTGAATTCAGTAAAGCTACAAACAAAGTCAACACAGCAAATTCAGCTAATCTAACGTGAGCTAACTTTGCAAATAACTTCACTGGCAGCTCACACATACCTTAGCTTAATAGCGCCTTTGTTAGCAAGCAACCTGGTTAGCATTTTATAGCAACTCAATCTAAAGTGCCGCTAAAGCTAACGCGGCTAGCAAGTTGATAAAAATGACTAGTTAACGTTAGCACGTTGGCCAACTTTGCAATTAAAGGCTAGCTCGCTGGCCACTCACTTTTCACCCACATAACTACACGCTCTGACTTTTACTGCAACTCTCCCACTCAAGAGCAGCTAAAATGAAGGTTTGCGTGTGCTCTTCGGCTGTCAGCCACACAACACTGCAGACACCACGGCTCCACATCCCGGCTGTGTTTGTCTGCTCTGCCCGCTGAAGCGAGAGTTGAAGCGCTGCTTACCGAAGGAAAGTAACGCTGGCCGCCGTGCTGGGGTGTTGTCACGTAGCTACTCCTTTCGTTACCCAGGTTTGTTACGAGCCGAGGGCAAAACGAAGAACACCATTTTTAGAAGTTAAAGGGTAAAAAAATGAGTTTGAAATTGGCACCTCGTCGCCGACTTCGTTTAAAAAAGGGAAATCCGGAGAAAGACCGCACGACGGGGTGCTCTCAGACGAGCTCCAGCATCCTGACTGGCGGTCGCTCACAGGGACACTACGAGTCTTTGCGCACAACACCAACCAAGCAGGACCTTGTAGCCATATGTCCAAGTGTTTCACAGCAACACACGGCGAATAATCGCCACAAATATTCACCATTCAACCGCGTTTTCGGGAAAAAAAGTTGCAGCGTTCCCCAAGAAACGTGGAGGCCAATCGACAACCCTGCGTTCACATCGTGTCCCTCTCTTCTCCACACACACACACACACGCACACACACACACACACAGTGCTGCTGCTGCTGCTGCTGCCACCCTCGCAAACAACAAACATCAACATGGGAGCAGAGCAGAGCCTCCCAGCCTGCTCCTCCCCCTCCAAGCGAGGCTGAAGTCACTACTGAGGAGGTGCAAAAGGGAGGACGGGCTGTTAAAGGGGTTCCCAAATCATGGTCCAGGGACCCCCAGGCGTCCATTAGGGGTGTCCGGGGTGTCCCTACTAGCAGGGGCGTGTCCAGGGAGGGGCCAGGGGTGACACTGGGATTTACTGTAGTCACAGCACCAACATCACGCATGAGTGCACTCATGCAAATTAAGGAAGCTTTATGTTTATGCTTTGGATTTTAGGCCTATTGATAATCATTATTTAGCTGCATGCTTTGTTAGCTGACATTTCATATTTAGGCTGCTGCGAGAGGGGTTATATTAATAATCTTGATTTTTCTTACTGTCAACAAATCCTGTGAATAGACCAAAACCAACAATGAATAGAGCAGGGGATCGTGACGTCAGCGGCAGTGAGAAACGCAATGCATTGTGTGACTTACGGGTACGCAGCCCACACTGAGCCAGAGCCCATACATACTTTGTATGAAATATTGTTTCGGTTGTGCATTAAAACGTGCTGCCAGTGTGCTAATCTAGTGCTGTTAGCCTTTAGAACAGTGGTTCTCAACCTATTTCACATCAAGGACCCCTAAATAGATACACATTAGGTCTCGGACCTCCATTTGAAAAGATTTTGCTTCAGGGACCTCCGTCTGAAAATATTTGGTTTGTTAGATATGATTTGTCAA
>JAOVVB010237680.1:0-22794 GCA_028570985.1 Heterobranchus longifilis | reverse complement strand
TGAGTGCATCAAGAAGAGAGAGAAGTGTAAAGAGGTCCAAACTCCTGCAACACTTGTAGGAAATAGAAAGAGACTGAGAGACTAACTAACTAACTAACTAACTAACTAACGAAGTAACTAACGAACGAACTCACAAACTAACTCACTAACAAACTAACGAAGTAACGAAGTAACAAACTAACTAACTAACTAACTAACTAACTAACTAACTAACTAACTAACTAACTAACTAACTAACGAATGAACGAATGAACTAACTAACTAACAAACTAACTAACTAACTAACGAACTAACAAACTAACTAAGTAACTAACTAACTAACTAACGTTGCTGATACGACCTGAGAGGACGTGGGCTGTCCGAGGTCCTGCAGGTCCTGCAGGTCCTGAAGGTCCTGAAGGTCCTGAAGGTCCTGCAGGTCCTGCAGGTTCGCTCAGTGCACACAGCTCAGACTTCTCCTTCTAAAGAATCTGATCCGGCATTAAAAACCACCAACACAAGACTATAAATATGTCAGTCTGCTGGTGTGGGCAGGACACATGTCAACACTCCCTTTAGTTCATTTATGATCTAGCAGAATTAATGAATATTTGCTAAATGTAGGTCAGAATTATAAAACTTTCGAGCATTTCTTCCTTTTTTAACATCCTCTGAGTGCAGAACAGCAGAGGTCAGTGAGAAAAGCTTCTCCTGAGTTTCTCAGTTTTCTGCACTGAAATCATTTTATGTATCCATATCTGTGTCATTTATATTCAGTAACAGCCGAGCAATCAATCACTGTATATGGGAATGAATCGCCCGCTGCGTTCAAAGCTCCTTGTTTTTTTTCTCCCAAACGGTTACTAAATGATTTCTGCACATTATAAACCATCCTCGTCATACTCTGGATTATTAAATTATTAATCCAAAAGTGAAATAAATAAATGCAAATGCAAATTGCGGCAAAGGAAATGCTTTGCTGTTGCTACACATTGCTGGAGGCAAAATGCATTTAGTCTCCACTAACTCTTTTTAAGTATCACCTTAAAACACTCTGTAATATGAAATTCTAACACGGCCCCATAAATGTTAATGTGGGAAATTGTATTACTTTTATTTATTCCTATTTTTACATTATTCACAGTATCAACACCAGCTTTCTCTCACAGTTCAGCAACTATCCACCAAACATTTCTCTCATCAATAACTGAGCAATAAAACATAACCAGTTATTGATGCATGGCCAGCGCTGGTGTATAAACATCACAGTTTAACTGTCATTCAGGGAAAACTGCCTGTCAACTTCAGATTTCTTGCTACAATTAATTTCAAAGGACATTATGCAGAGGGTCATAATTTACTCTGCTTTGTCATCTTGTGTGTCTGGACATCTTAAATCAGTGTTTCCAACCTTTTTCCTTCAGGGAGTCTTTCACTGAGCGACGACCCCGACTCAAGATATTCTTCTTTTTAACGCTGCCTCGTGTATCCTGCGTTCGCTCATTGTGTACGTACAAACTGGTGGTTAAACAACAAGTATATCTACAGCTTTAGTGACATATTTTAGGGATATTTCATATTATATTCAATGCATAACAATAATGATACAGAGCCACTGATAAACTGTATAATTAACCCAAATAATGAAAGCAATAACTGCAGAAAGTTGTAAAACGAGAGATTTGGATGCATTTTGTCAATATTGCATCAGAGATGAGTTTTCCTCTTATTTTTAGGAACTTTTAATATAATTCTCTGTATTATTATTTTTTTTAACAATCATCCATACTTAATAGTGCCCTTATCCTTGGAGTTTTCTTTAAGTTTATATCTTGAATATTACAATTTAATTTCGTTTTCTTCACATAAATTAATGAAATGTTGAGATATCGGGCAACTGTATATGTATTTTTAAAAGTTGTCTTACACCCCTGAAAATCAAGAAGGTCTTGCGGCCCCCCCGGTGAACCTTTGGCGACCCCTAGTGGGGGTAGTGGTTTAGATTACCCCTCAAAACTTCATCAGTCCGTTAATCACTCATCAGTCAGTCAGTGAGTCAGCGACAGACGTTGCCATTTATAGGGCTGGTCCCCCAGCTTTCCTGCGGTCCAGCTAAAAACTCTAGCATTTTGTCTAACAGTACAGTAAAAGCTAAGCCAAGCTAAGCGGACAGTCGAAGGTAGCTGTGTCTTTCCCTCCAGGTGGGCGTTCTCATAGGTCAGTGCCGTCACGTGTAATGAATAGGAGCTTGATTAAGGACAACACAAAAGGCCAAAAAGCAAACAGGTCTTAAATCAATAGGCCAAATTGTTATTGGGGTAATTGAGGCGGTCGAATAGTAAACGACAACTAATCAGCAATCATAGAGTCACCCTGGATTAAGACCCATGAGTCATTCAATTCCACTTTTATTTTCCTTTACATTTAGTGATATATTTCATGTCTTTTGAGCTGATCATTCCTAATCAACTGTGGTACTGAAAACATTTGTTTTATTTGAAAATCATTTCATTTGAAAGTTGAAAGTTTAAGCTCATCTTACCTAATGTTGATAGTGCACACAGCAAATGTACTATAGTCAAATGTGTCCTGGGTTTTTTTCAGAGTAAGAACTCTCATTTGCAACCAAAACATCTGTGACAAGCCAACTGCAAATTTAGACAATCACATGTTCAGTGAGCAATGGCAAGACCCTGAGAACGGACTGCGTCAGGAACAGAGGGTGGACTTAATAATACAAACAGCCAATTATGAGCATCAGGGAATATGGCATCTTGTACTTTTTTTACTTCCTAAGTTAACCTGACGCCGTCAGATGGTTGTTTCACAGCCGTCATTAGGAACTGTTTGGAAAACAGGCAGGCACTTTGAAAAAATACCTGGCAGGTGATTGGACAAACCATCTGTCTATCAAACTCATGCAGAAAAGCCTGCAGCAGTCGTTCTTTGCTGAAATATTCTCCAGTTCTGATATAACCGACATTATTGCAGTGTCGCAGCATCTACGTGGAGCCGCCATTGTTGTTTTGAATGAACAGTTGCGCAGCTCACACACCTAAACCACGGCCGTAGCTACCAGTAGCTCCTCGCAGGACACTGATTGGTCTGATCAGATCTTGAACGGACCCAAACGCTTGTACTGGGGCCTGGCAAGATTTATGTGATTGCATGATTTTGTGATATCGTGGAAATCCAGCTGCCATGCAAGGTATGTGCTTACCAGTGATTACCCTGACATTTACACAGAGGCACACATATGAAGTCTGATCAAATCACTGTTGGCATGGAGTAATAAGTCAAGTATTAGTATTACTTTTGAAAAGAGTAATGAGAAATACATTTAAAGAAAAATGTAAGTAACAAGCCAAACACTGGATGAGAGACAATCAAGTCCAGTTGTGATGCATTATAGAGTTAGTCTGAAACAAACAGTGTCCTTTTGCTCTAAATGTACTGTTTGATTGACCTGCAGAACATTGTCAGCTGATCGGTGGCAGTCAGGACAGATTTGATGTCCAAACTCTTCTAACCTGCCTCCACCCATTCACATGGTGGGCATTTAGCTGATGCTCTAATCCAATAAGTCTCCAAATTAATAGGTTGCTCGGACACTTGAAGTGGACACGTGGCTGTTGATGGACCCGTTGACATTAGGAGAGAGCAAACGTGAACTCCGAGGCACTAGGCCGCCCCGCTGCCTGACGCACGGGAAGGCGCAGTTGTCTGAGCGATAAATGTGGTGAGTAGTAATGGGGGATAACATCATCCTCAAGCGGAGAAGCCCATCAGGGTTCACTCCTCTTTATGACCATCATAAATGGATACTGCATACTCATTTCCCATTAAGCACCTGCATAACGGGACTCGTGGAGCTGTGCAAGTTTAATATCAGATGGCATTTTTCCCTTATTTTTTTCCTCTGCAAGGTTTTTGCTAAGCGCATTAATTTTCTCATCACATGAATGCATCACTAGAGGACTTTTAGTACTTAGATGTAGGCGAGGAAAACTGATATCGTTCAGTTTCCCTTGTGCCGCTTTACTCAGCTGGATTGTCCAAGCCAGTGTGGGGATGTAAATTGGTCACAGGCCCAGTTACACTCTGCCCACTCACAATAAGAACATGGCGTGTATCACTGTTTTTATAATGACAAGGCTGTAGCAGAAGACGCAACGTTGACGCAGTTAAGGCCAAATGGGCAAAAGAGCATGTCCAAGGTGGTCCACCTCTCCAACATTTATCTGCTTCCTGTGACTACTGCACTTTTTTTTTTAACTACAGGATGTAAATTGGAGATAGACGGGGGGTGAGGGGGGGGCTGGTCTACAGCCTTGTTGGAGCACTGAGACTGTGGGAAGCCTGATTTCTTACTGTACTAGGGCTGAGTCTTGTCACATCAAGCATGGGTTGATTATCAGGTCAGATGCTGTCTGAGAAAGAAAGAAAGTTACACATGAGACATCCTGTTGATATAGGGCTGGGCTATGGCCATGGGAACTGGGGATGTAAAGGGATAGTTTGGATTTTTTTGAAGTGGGGTTGTATGAGGTATCCATATGTCCTTATCATGGCGATGGCAATGAAGACTGAATTCTAAGACAGTTTATTTTAAATATATTGAATACCTCCATTAGGTTAGCCTTTGTACAGTATGATAGAAACAGGGATTGAAGAATAAAAACCTGAAGGGCACAGTGTCTGCTGCTGGTAATCTCTTGCTGAGTGATTCTGCACTTTTGTTGAAGAATTCAATTCACTTTGATCAAAAATGCTTCATACCACTTCTAAATCTTCAAATTCCCCAGTGGCAGTAACTGTGTGTTGGTGCTGTCAGAGCTGCAGATGATGATGTGCATGATGATTCTTGTCTTTGACATTGTGACTTATGGTACTAGCTGTTTTAAATGTCATCGAGACCTTTGTTAAGACAATCCATTAAACCAACCTAGTAGGGGAAAAATTGTTTTTCACTTGCGCGGCCTTTGCTCGCAATGCCAAAGCCTGCTTCTCTGCAGCGAAACCGATTAGACACTGCTGTGCCCTTCTGAAGTGAGGAGCCATCACCAAAGTAGTTGGAGAGGTATTTTGGTTCGGCCACTCAATGACATCATCGAGGAGTGCGCCCTCGTTAGCAAGAGGGAGGGAGAGCAATTAGCCAGTGCAATTAACCTTTAAAAGGCTGCCTATCTGGAATGAGCGAGGATGAATAATAGTCAAGTCCCCAGTATAAATCCAAGGCGTTGCCATCCAAAGGCCCCCCCCCCCCAGAGACTGCTGAGGTAAATGGCTGCAAGGGCACCAATGAGGAGCTTGGTGAATCAGAGATAGGAGAGATTGCTAACTCACACACATCTTTATAAAACTTCATATTAAATAGTGTCACATGGACCCCCTACCTTTTGCAGCAATTTGTAAGAGATTGGCAGAATATTCAGAAAAGGTGTTGCCCCCAGAGAACATGCATCACGCCCACGATGACTTGCACTGACAAATGTGACAGTGGGATGTCGTCACGGTGACGTCTGCTGGTGTGAGAGCAGGGCTTGTGTGTGTTTGCGTATGATAAGGGTCAGTGTGCATTTCGGGTCATTGTTGTACAGGCATTAACCTCCCACCACCACATCAGCTGCTGCCACCCACCTGCTTAATTATAAGGACAAAGGAGGAAGCATGTGAATGTGTGATGACGGTGCTTGAGTCTACAAGGGTGGGATAGGGCTAGGTTTCCTGATTTTGTTAATTTAAATGACATAGCTATCAAGGAGCGTATGCATTTTTTAAAAAAAAGTTAACATTAGACTATTAAAAACACAATTTTTAGCGTGAAGACCCAATTGTTTTTTTCATACCTAAAGGGACACTGGCACATAATCAGCAGCTCATTTGCCTTTTCTTGACATTTTTCTCTTTGTGTGACTGGAAGCTGAGCTCCGAGCAGTGCCCATGACAAGGGAGCCTTATTGCCTGAAAACTTGGCTAAACAACACCGTCTAGAAGCAGCAAACATTCGACCTTTTGACAATGACTTCAAACCCATCTACTACTTCAAGAAATAAATATCAATATTTTGGAGAAAATCCAATGATAAGCCTTGGAGTGGTGTGTATGAAATAGAAAGAAAAGTCAGAAGTGGAAAATGCCAGAAACATTTATATTTTCTTCAGTTTTCTACTTTTTGAGTTTGGTCATATAGTGATTTCACCTGATACAGGAATCAGTGATGATGATGAGTTCATGCATATAGTGCCAGACGACTGCTGACTATTTTCCTTAACTGAGCGACCAGAAATGATTACTGTAGGCCAATCACATGGGTGAGGAAGTGTGAAGGGAAGAACAATAACTCTAATTATCCTTGCTGATTGGTTTTGCATGCGTTGGCATCCGTCTAGTCGAACTATTGTTCCTATTTGAGGGCAGACTGGCTGGAGAAGACCCTAATGTTTATTCATAACTATGACGAAATGCAAATGATCCATACTGAAGAGCCTCCGTTTAACGATGACTTTCCCCCCATCACCTTCACAAAGTAGCACATGAAACATCCCTGCTGAAACTTCACACACGTTTGGAGCTACACAAAGTTTTACGGCATGTTGAGTGAAACCTGGAGTGCGTCCTCCCATGTCATGCTGGACTGTATTTCACCCTGTAAGGGCATAAACAGTTTTCCTAGAGCAAGTGTAATGTTTAACAGTTGTACCGCTGCTGCCAAGTTCCTGGTTTGGTTTAATGACTTTTGGATGGTGTGACTACGTTTTTAGATGGCACAGAGTTGTGAATTACTGATTGAAACATCCATTTGCTTCAGTCGGATGATGGTGACGCTCAAAGCTGATGGAGACGGGCATAAATATCTGGATGTAATGGGTGGCTCATAAACGGCATGAACATTATGATGATTTATTTGTTTTGAATTGAAGTATATATAGCATAGTATAAATAGCACACCACTTTTGCATGTCATGTAACACATTTCAAGCTTGTCTTGACCCCCTGATGTCACTTTTACGCACCAAACTATGATGCTTCACCACCCCCACCGCTTGCTTTTTTTTAAATATAGAAATAAAAACCCATTTAGTTAATTTTTGCATATCAGCACCCACCTTGTGTCTGCTCTGTACAGCAGCAGCAGCAGCAGCAGCAGCAGGGGAGTCAGATTTAACTTTCACCTTCACAACAATGGCGGAGGAGGTAGTGTCAAAGTGAAAAGCAAAAGTGAAGAATCAGATCATTTATATCATATATCTTTATCGTTTATAATAGATTATCCTTGTGCTTTCTTGCAAGATTCACTCACGGCTCACGGAAATTTAAATTGACCAGAAATTAGATTGCGAGCTGACTGCGGAGATCTGGACAGACCAATTGGCTCTGTGCATATATCTGTAGTCCGCTGACTTCTTAGCATCATATTAATATACAGTCTTTGGTTAATATGGGTGCTGAGGGGAAGCGGGCAGCGCCGAGGGGCTCTTCTGCCTCGCGTCTGAACCCGGCAGCTGCCACAATGGGCCGTGCACCAAAAGCTTGACCGGAGGGGCATGAACATCCGAGGAGCGTCTGCAGTGTATCCAGTAACACCGCCGTTGTCACACGTTTATTAACCGGTGGGAAATTTCCTCATGTGGCATCCCTATTGGCCTATATCCAGTTTTTTTTTTTTTAAAGCGGCATTGCCAGTAGACGAGTAACCTATATCTTTCTGTTTTGTTCTGGTGTGTCAATGTCAATGTCACGATTTTGCCGGGAAAACAGGGTTAGTAAACAGCAAAGCAACATGGAGGCCAGTGAAAATGTTACGTGGTTATTTCTTTTTTCATATCTGTTAGTTATTCAATCTCTCTTTCAAACTCAGGCTAATTTCAAACAACGTTCGAGCGCTGCTCGGACAGAGATAGATGTGGCTGAGGTGACAAAGACGCGCATCACAGCAAACAAACAAATGGGCGAAAAATTAGCCACCCAGGTTTTGATGTTGCCTCTGGGGAACATGAATATCTGTACAAAAAGTCATGGCAATTCATCCAAAAGTTGTTGAGATAAAGTCAGTGTGGACGTAGAAGTGGTGCAGACACAGAGCCATGTCAATAGCATGCCTAACACAAATCCAAACACAGTAAATGGCCAAAAATCTAATTACACATGGCATGAGTTTTAAAATAACTACGGGAAATGAAAATTGGAAGTCGACAGCAATAATTGTTCCAGAACTCTTAATGACTCTTGGATTTTCCTGTAAACCCATCTGGAAAATTTGACTACACAAATATAAACAAAACACACTTCAATCTCGTCCACATGGCGCTGAACCTTCACTGCCGTTTGCCCTTTTCACGAGTCTTTTCTGATCCCCTCGCTGTGGGATTAAGGATTTCTGAGTTTGATTGATTGGAGTACAGCCTCATTCTTTCATGTCTCTTCAAAAGGTCACTACATTATAAAAATAACACAGGAGGAAAAAAAAGATTTGACTGCACTGTAAGCTTGTTCATCACACTCAGATGACGGGAAAATAAAAGGGATGTAACAACGAGGGATTATATTTTAAACGGTGCACATTTTAACACTTTAATTATATTTACAGTAAGTGGTTACTGACTGCAACATGGGATGAGTCTTCTGTGCACTGCTAACGCCGTCTGTGAAGCTCATTAAGATATGAATTATAGGTCTCCATGGCAACATATGTACTTAACTTCCAAATACAAAGGATGTGTATAATCTCACCTCCCACTGCCTCAGCTCATCAGTACATACGTCTGCTGGGTCTTTTTTTTTTGAGTATGCAGACATTTTTTAAATTTAGAACACGGCAACACATCCCCATGGCTTCAATTACTGTGCCAGCTAGTTGTATGTTATTTTGGCACTGTTTTTAACGTAAAGTTAAATTACGTACACTCATGTGTAATTGTAGAGTAGCACCTTTTCCGACATACTGAACACAAAAATATCACTGGGTCAAATTTTACCCAGCATGAGCGACAGAGCAGCAGCAGAGTATGGTGAAAGCTATGACAGTGTTTGTGTAATTACTCTCAGAGCCAGAGGGGGGAGACAAAAGTTCCCCACTCCAGCTTTAATGTTATTTTTTTATGTTAGAAACTAAAATATGATTATTTTTGACCCAGTGTTAGTCACAACAAGCTCAAGTTTGACCTTAAAACTGTAACAAATGTGTTGTACAAAACGTTGTGCATATGATTATTAACAATCAGTCACAAATACTGGCAGATTAAATACAGTTAGAATAAATTATAACAGTTTGCAGCGATAGACCATGCACATTTTGTGTGTGTTTCATTATGGAGAAAGGTACCTGTAGTCATAGTAATTTACCTTGAATTATTCAGCCCACACTTTTCAACAAGACTGGATTTTCTATTATGCTAGACCTGACTTCAAGCTCTTATTGTGTCGGGGAACAATACAGAAAAGTCATCCCCCACGGTATAGACGTGTACGCCTTCTCAGAAAGCAGAATAAGAAGTAATAAGAAGTAGAGCCCTCCCACATTGTAATAAAATGAATTTGGCAACAATAAGTGATAAACTAACATGAAAAGGCCCATATTCATCAAGAAAACAAACAACTGCTTCTGTTCGCATTTTCCCTACCACCTCTGACTTTGCTCTATAATAATATTTGACAACTTTTGGCCTTTGTACTTCTTTATTGGAAATAGTGGGCACAGACTTCTGGAAACTGCTGTGTAGTTAGAGAGCGTGGGGAGATACTTTATCAGGCTGTGTTTGTAATTTTCCTTCAAGGCCAGCACGATCTGAGGGCGCAGAACACACCGATGCCTGAAGACAGAATTTCTCCCGCAATTATAGCTCTGTAGGGCATGTAACTGTCTGCTGTGCCAGCTCAGGGGCTTCTGTCTCTAACAGCGCTTTAATTAGCAGAACTGGGAATTCTTACCATGCTGGACCAGCTCAGCACTGACGTCTTTATACAGAAGCACAGGAGTCTCTGTCAACCTATACTGCTCTCTCTGGAAGAGCTCTGTCCGGCATGATGGGACATTACATCACTAGTTAAGTGTTTCTGCAGAGACACAATAAAACACTGTATTTACTGTATGTTTCACCTGTCTGGGGCCTGGTCAACTATAGCTGCATTCTCAATTTCCGTTTGCTGGAGAAACTTTATTTTTTAATTTGTTGACATACTGGTATTATAAAAACTTTTCTCGTCACGGTCCACAAAAGTCCTTGTATGGAGGAGTACGGCGTGCATGGATAGGTCACAAAAACACAGTTTCACCCAGGATACTGCAGTTTGTGTCCTGTGTGAAACCAAAAGTCAAGAGCGTACTTATTATATTTTGTTATGTAACAAACCGCAATCTTTTCCGAAACCTAACCAAGTAGTTTTGTAGCAATTAACAGCGGTAACAATGGTCAGCTGTGATGTAAAGTATGATTTACTTTTAGTAAATGGGCTGCAAAGCCACATGTATGGTCCTTTAAGTTAACCAGGTTAGTACTGTAGGAAATCCATCCAAATTTGTCTAAAACACTTCATTGCTACAAAACTTGATGAGTGAACTTGCAGATGTAAGTTGCTACTTGTTGAGTTAAAGGAATAGTTAGACTTTTTAGGAAATGTACAGATTAAACAACTGGGACATAATGTGTTAATTTAATGAGCTTTAGAGGTGCGTGTTATGAAAATTTTGACAAAGCCAGGCTGGCTAGTCGTTTCCAACTGTTTCCAGTGTTTGTGCTATGCTAAGCTATGCTAAGCTAAGCTAAGCTAAGCTAAGCTAAGCGGCTGCTGGGCAGTTTCATATTTACCTATACAGACATGAGCGGTATCAATCTTCTCATCTAACTCTCGGCAAGAAAGCAAAGTGCAAAATGTCAAACTGTTCCTCGTTCATAAATGTAGGATGCTTGTTTGAATTCTCAATAGCATCACTCACATACATAATACAGCGTGTTAGGTTGAATCACTGCCAGCATTTCAAATGCGTTTAGTGATTCAAATGAATAAATGAACGAAGTGAAACAAAGTGACGCAATCTAGTCTGATTATGGGGCCAAAGATTTCTGGAATTCAGAACCAAAACTCGTATATATTTATATTTATCTAGATATTTCTTTTCGAACAGGAGCGACTGGGTGACCTCCTACAAGGTCATGGTGAGCAATGACAGTCACACGTGGATAACTCTGAAGAACAACTCAAAGGACTTGGTGAGTAACAGTCATGACATTTAAATCTAGTTTCTCCTGACATACATACAGTATATCAGTATATACAGTATATCTACAAAGCAGGCAAGTATTATCACACTGTAAAGCTTTCGAGCATTATTATTATTTCTCTGTGTAAACTAGCTTCATAAGGAGCCTTGTTTTGTGTCCCTTGTTGACTGGAACATGATAGAAAAATGAATTCTTGCCTTGAGAGCAATTACAAGAAAGATTTAGATCCCTGCTTATTTCCAACTTAATGAGCCAGGAGGCAGTAGTAAATACTGATGATCCTCAAGCAGATGGGAACGTCGTCATTGTCAGAGTTACGTCTCGGCACTTGTAATTGAATACACGGAAACCAAATACAGGAATTTATAGACAAAAGCAGCAGCTGATCACTGACGCATTCAGGCTGTAAAATAATAGTGATGTTAATAACCATATTATCAATGAACATACAGATCAGATTATGTTTTTGAGGAAAATCATATCCTCGCTGCTCCCTACTTTGGCTCACGTGCCAGCTAATGAAATTTTGGTGTAACTGTGCACTCCCATGGCTAGTGATGTCATACATGTGGGAGATTAATGCCCCTACGGTAATTTAGTCTCCCGCTCACCCACTCACACACCTTTTATGCTGAATGCCAAACTGCGCTGTTTGTCTTGCAAAATGCCAAAAGGTACAGAGGAGAACTATAATCGTGGGTGTTAAAACTTAAAATAAACTCCCAGTAATATCAATGTTTAATCACATTCTACAGGTGCATGAATGTGTGTTTGCTTAAAGGTTATGAGGACCAAAGCATGGAAATATATATTTTATAAATATTTTTTTTAATTTTCCTGTGCATGTTCTTCTAACTGAACTTATTCCATTAAAAAACTTTAACACTGTATCTCCTGTCCTTTAAACATGGTGACTTTGTAATGTTATTAGATTTTTAGAGTGCATTTAACATGTATAATCAGGGACAATGGATGACATTCAAGGCTACATTTGGCTCATTTGCAGCTGTTGAAAGGCATTGTCCGTGACAAATACACTAGTGAACTAGAAGGGCACTAGGAGAACGCAGACCTCTGGCAAGGCCATTCCCTATATCTCGCAATGTTAACGGAAGTGAAAAATAATTACTGTATCCGCCCCGTGATTTGGATCTGCGCCAAAATGTGATGGGTTCTTCCTTGACCTATATGCTACACCCTTCCACTATGTTGTATAAAAAAAAAAAATTGGGCCACTACAAACAGCTGACTGGATGAATGTGTTTGCCTCAGTAGATCTTCATTGGCAACAGGGAAAAGGAGATCCCGGTCCGGAACATCTTCCCAGCGCCGGTGGTCGGCCGGTACATCCGAGTCAACCCTCGCTCTTGGTTTCACAGCGGCAGTGTGTGTATGAGAGTGGAGATCCTTGGCTGTCCTATGCCAGGTGACGGGTTTGTATGGACAAAGCAGACGCATGAAAAATTCCTGCCACTGGAGGGTAGAAATATCAGGATGATACAGGATTTGGGAGTTCGGACAGACAGAACTGCAAGATTCAGCAGTCACGCCCTCAGAACGACACGTAGAAGCATTTTCTGATCTGATGCCACCGATTTCTGATCCAACACTATGGTTTGGTTAGATTTAGGCACAAACACCGCTTGATTAGGTGTTTAAAAGGTAGGGGACCTTCATCGTCATGGCTGCAATAACAAGCACTTGGTGACGATTAGGGAAAGACTGCAGTCGTTGACTGTCGGTATCGAAGTCCGACATTTTATTTTCAACCTGAACACCCACTTAGCTATGTGACCAATTTAAAAGTAGACCGTTTTAATTGGATCTCGAGTTGTACTTTAAAGGGACAGTTCACCCGAAACACAAATCTGCCTCATTTACCTCTACTGGTATCTTGGCATGCAGGTAGTTGCTGAGGTTTTGAGACAATTTCCACAGGAACATTTTCTACTGAAACAATTGTCCCAATGAAAACTTTGCACAGCAAGGTCTGCCAAGATTATCCACAGTAACTGGGACTGGAAAGTCAGGTTGCTGTTGAGTTATTAACGTGTAATTGTTGAGTGCCAGGGGCACAACAAATACAATGTCACTTCCTTTGGTTGGGGTGGCGGCAGATATCTCAAAACACTGACACAAAATACCAAAACTGGAGGAAATAGAGCAGGTGCTCAGCATTTATAGTCTCGACAAACACCGACATGACTAATCATTCCTTTGTTTTAATATCATTTCAAATAAAAATAACTCCTTTATATGTTTCCTGATTCCCCACAGATCCAAATAATTATTACCACAGACGCAATGAAGTGATAACAACAGACGACTTGGACTTCAGACACCACAGCTACAAAGAAATGAGGCAGGTGAGTCACAGTGAACAGAAAGCAGATATATCAGCCGCCTGCTTATTCAAAGACACCAGAGCATGGAGCAATAAAACACAGCGTGTAACTGTGAGCCAACACCAGACAACTCGTGTCCTTTGCAAGAACAAAGTGTGCAACAGTAACAAATGAAGTGAGCGCTGCCAGCCACATGAAAATGCATTAAGCATCTCCTGGGTTGTGTCATTACTTATTCATATAGTTGTCATGAACAGTAGCTTGTTTGTACTGAGACAAAGGACAGCTGTATTTGTCAGAGCTTGCACTGTGACGGAGTGGTTGTGAAAGGACAAGTGCTGTGAATCCCAATCACCTGTAATGTAGCGGCTCCCCTGTGCCACACAGTCGACTACAGGTGTCCTAAACTGCTGTTATTACGACCCACAGGTGTCCCAAACTGCTGCTATTACGACCCACAATGAGACTTACTCCAATTAATTCATGCTCCGAACGTATGGCTCATTGTAAAGCTTTCTTTGTGGTATGACAGCCTGAAATGCATGGGCGGATTCTGAGACAATGGGCCCCTGGGCACAGACATGCAAAATGCCCCACCATCTTTCTCTTTCCTACAGAGGAGCAAGACAAACTTTGTGATGCTTCTGCTTCTTTTCGTTGTTTTTTGTTGCTTCTTTGTGGTCATTTTGTGTCCCTCTGTTGTTGGTACACATCTCTCTGTGGGTTTGTGTCTCTTTGTGGTCATTTTGCATCTCTATGTAGTGTTTTTGCATCTTTGTGGTCATTTTGCATTTCTTTATAGTGTTTTTGCATCTCTTTGTGGTCATTTTGCATCTCTTTATAGTGTTTTTGCATCTCTTTGTGGTCATTTTGCATCTCTTTATAGTGGTTTTCCATCCCTTTGTGGTCATTTTGCATCTCTTTGAAGTCATTTTGTGCCTATTTGTGGTCATTTTGCATCTCTTTATCGCATTTTTGCGTCTCTTTGTGGTTATTTTGTGTCTCTTTATAGTCATTTTGTGTCTATTTGTATCACTTTATGGTAAATTTGTCTCTTTGTGATCTTTTTGTCTCTTTGTAGTTGATTGGTGTCTCTTTGTAGTCATTTTATGTCTATTTGTATCTCTTTGTGGTCATTTTGCATCTCTTTATAGTCTTTTTATATCTCTTTGTGGTCTTTTTCTGTCTCTTTGTAGTTGTTTTGTGTCTCTTTGTATCACTTTATGTCATGTCTCTTTGCCCTTTTTGTAGTTATGTCCATCCTCAATAGACCTTCACAAAAAATATATATTTTTAAAACTCAGCTCCTCAAGCTTTTTTCACTCTTGACATTTCTTTTCTCCATGCAGGTACATGATACTGTATCCCCCCCGATCCACAGCAGTTAGTTCTGTGCCAGAACCTCAAAGTGGAAATAACCCATTGTGGCTTCTCAAATAAAGTACATGCCCCATGAGAGGAGTGTAAAGATATTATATTGCTTAAGGATTGCACTTTTCTTTGATCGTGACTGATTGTAATGTAGTATAGTCTTGGGAATACTGATATTGTCAGAGCAAGGACAGTTGAAAGACATTATAAAATCTGCGGAAAGAAAAAAACATTCTCCACATTCTTCAAAGAGGAAGATGGTATATTACCTTGCCATTCCTCTGGCACATCGCAGCCAAGAAGCTCATCTTTAATGACAACATTAGTTTAAGTATAACGTTACTACAAGCAGATTAAAACACAGTCTGTACAAAGACTCACACAGGATGTTCTACATCGATCCCGGTAAATACAATCCGGTATATTTAACAAGGGAACGCTGTGCTTTATTAAATTGGGAGCAAGAATGTCACTGTCGACTTCGTGTTATGAACAAAACCAGATGTTTGTTTAATGATTTACTTGGTTAGAAAAGACAAGACTCACCCCAGATGTAATTAAAACCCCATCACTCCTGACTGGTTAATGACGTGTGCAGCAGCTAGAAGAGCGACTAAACACAGATTTGTTAACAGCTTGTTAGGCTTTTCCCCGCTGCACTTCCTCTTTGTCTCTCCACTCATTCCCACATGGGTAAATGATAGTTGTTGCTATTTTAATCAGCTCCTCCACAAGCCTGTCTTGATAATTACCTTGACTGCTTTTCCACACTGCCCCCCCCCCTCACCGACTATAGCGAGTTATTAAATAAGGTCTGTGACACAGCACTGGTGATATTGGTTTTCAAATTTCCAATAACATGGTGATTATTTTTGCATTATTTTGAGGCTAAAAGGTACCCAGCATTTAAAGTAGCAATACCACAATGTGGTAACCTGGCTTAAGGTTTTAAGTATTTCTCTATAAAATCTACAACATATTCTCACACAATCTTACGAAATATGACCGTTCTATTTAATGCTGTGAAAGTCCAATGTTGTCCCTCTTATACCTGACGTCATAATTACTACGGCCACTAGAAGTAGCTGTCTAACAACAAATGTTATATATGGGTCTTAATGAACACGTGGGTTGTATATATGAATTACTTTTCATAGGTATATGTACAAACAGTGAATGAGGAGTATGCATGACGAAATAAGCAACCCCCTAAAAAAAAGTATGTATTCAGAGTTTGATTGACAGCAACCAAACAACATGCCAGCCATCATCAAATGTTGCTAAATCCTAATTGGTGCATAAAAGTATGTGACATCATCTTTTCCTAAATATGTCCCACCCCCTTAAAACTAGTGAGGAGAGCATAGAGAGAAAAAAAAGAAATACAGAAATATCTCGTGAAAAATAACAAAAACTTTGTCATAAAATTGTGTGTCATTGTAGGACTCCATTATTCACACTAAGAAAATATGTTTTTTAGGACCTTTAAGTAAAAGTCATCATTATTTTGAACGTATTAGCAGCAAAATGTTCTTAAAGCCCATGAAAACACAGTTTCAAATATGAAGTTTCTCGATACAACATTAAATATTCCTTACTAAATGTCCAACACTTAAATGCAAAAACTCGAAATGTATATATGCTTCATTATTTACCTTCCACAGCTTATGAAGGTGGTCAATGAAATGTGCCCCAACATCACCCGGATCTATAACATAGGAAAGAGCCAGAGCGGCCTCAAGCTGTATGCCATCGAGATTTCTGACAACCCGGGAGAGCATGAAGCTGGTGAGTATATTTAAGGCAGCAGGACGTGATTTAATGTACAACATAACATCAGAGACATCACTACATCACTCTGTGTCATGCATGTGTAGCTGGAGCGATTGCATATGTAATCTCCCTCCGTCTTCCCCTCGTCTCTCCTCTATATCAACCTGTTGACCAGGTGAACCAGAGTTTCGTTACACAGCAGGTTCCCATGGTAACGAGGTGCTGGGACGGGAGCTGCTCCTCCTCCTGATGCAGTTCATGTGTCTGGAGTATCTGTCAGGCAACCAGCGGATACGTCACCTGGTGGACGAGACCAGAATCCATCTCTTGCCATCCGTCAACCCCGATGGGTACGAGAAAGCCTTTGAAGTGGTAGGTCTGCAAGACGACCATTAGTGACCTCACATCACGCGCTGGCCTCTGGTGCAAACAGCAACGTATCTGTTGGCAAGTCTTCTGATAAGAGCACATGTGGTGCATGTCGTAAAAAATTGGTTTTGAATGATCTAGTGGAATATATAAAATGTATGTGTTTTACGAGTGAACATCACTGAAACACGTGCTGTTGGGTCTTAAATCAGCTGCGGGCCTGCTCGATTAACGGGTCAATATTTAACAAAGAAAGTGCGACAGTGCTCAGCCTCTTTACAGTCAATGACATCATGTCAATCTGTGACCTACTGTAACGCTTTGTTTTACCAGACCGTCCTCACCAAAAAAAAAGCCGTCTGTTGCTAGGCGGCGACCTCTCGTAGCCGTAGTGATCATGATGTCAGCTGACATAGTATAAAGAGCAACAAAGTCCGCACAGGGAGGAAGATGAGGTGGATGGATGGGTCAAACAAACACAGGACTCTGACCCAGAAGACCGCTGTTCGTGTCCCGTGTGAAACCAAAAGTTAACGCTGACTTATTTTAAGTTAATATAACTAACTTAAAAACAACAGAACTAGTTTATTACGTCACCACGACACATACTACGTCACTGACCCAAACCATGGGTGTGTTCCAATACCCATACTACCAAACTATTTAATATGCCAGAAAAAGATTTAGTCCATCTCAATACATAGTATGTCAAACACAGTATGCCAAAAATACCAGGATGTCCTACTGCATCCGGTTGCATTTTGCAGTATGCAAGCGAGCATGTTTTTTCTGGCTATTCTCACCCACGATCCTCTGTGCAGCATATACAGTATACAAGAGGGTCAAAGTTCAAGGCACAATGCTATGATGAAGTAGTATGTCCCAAATGTGTGCATACTGCATGCAACAGCACATACGTGCAGCTGCAGTATGTACTAAAAGTAAAAAGAACAAGAGATTTGGAATGCAGGGCATGATTTTTTCCAAAACCTAACCAAGTAAATCCATTTGACAACATTAACCACGTGTTTAAAACTGCGACCATTCTTCACCGTTAAATAGAACGGTCATATATGTCGATTTGGGAGTCACTGGCAAACAACCTATTCTGTCGTTTATGTATGAGGATGTGTTGCGTTTGCTGCCGTGTGAGCTTGTACTGAAATCTGCATGTACATTAAAAGAGATGAAAGACTATTCAAATGTGTCACATAAAGGCGCAGTAGACAGGCCAGTTCTTTGTTCAGCTCAAATCACATTTCACAAAGCTATATTGTCGAAATTTACATTTAATCAAGTGACTCTATAATGTAAAAGGGTCACTAGTTGTGCTGCACCCACTTTGAATAAATGCTGCACTCTGCATCTCTGCACAGATTAGCAGCTTTTTTTGGATGAGCTGTGACGGCAGGGAAAAGTGTGGGGGCAAAGTGTGATGATAACCGAACTCCACACACTTCCCATCAAACCATCTGAACCCCAGGGCTCCATCTGCGATCATACAACTGTTGTTACCACTAATAACTATAATTTTCTCTGAATTTCCCTCACATTTGGTTCCTTTTTCTTGTTCTTTTGCCCAGGGTTCAGAGCTCAGCGGCTGGTCTCTGGGTCGATGGAGCAATGATGGAATAGACATTCACCACAACTTCCCCGATCTCAACTCCATACTGTGGGAAGCCGAGGCCAAGAAGTGGATCCCCCGCAAAATGTTCAACCACCATGTGCCCGTCCCAGACTGGTACCTGTCCAAAAACGCCTCAGTGAGTGTGAGTCTGATTGACTGTCATATTTTAGCGTATTATTATTCTTCAGTGCATACATTTCAGCATCCTACAGGTAAAGGCAATTTTCACATTACGGCTTACAGAAATGCTACATTTGTGCTCAAAATCTGCAGGCTGCAACTTGTGAGAGATTTAAACACCAGAATTTTAATCTTGTGTGACATCTTGTGTGGATTAGTGATCAGTGTCAGGGGCCCGCCTGACCTTCATCTGCAAAATGTCACTCGAAGAGACACGTACCAATCAGGAAGCGATGCAAAATGACCACAAAGAAACTTAAAAAGACTCCAGAGTAGGGATGCAAATTCAAAGCAATTTCTTTAATCGATAGTCAGCCGCCTTAACAATCGATTATGGATTAATCATTAATAATTAATAAAATACATTTGAAGTAAACACCAAGTTACTTGGATGATAAACTAAATAATTACTTTATTATACTATCCACCTTGTGGCGCAACTGCATACTACAGCAAATCTACACCACACATCCCTCGTCTTCTGCATTATTGGTTAATATATTTTTTAAATCGGTTAAATTATTAACTGCGATTAATCGATTAACGAACATCCCTAAGAGGCCAAAACAGAGCATGTGCTGCATCTTTAATAATGTGATTCAGGGTTGGAAATTAGCACCAGCCAAATGCTAGTAAAACATTTAAGTGGCTGCTAGATTTGCTTCACTCACCAGGCAAAACAAAGGTAATGTATTGAGTGGCTGGTAGATTATCCACCAGCCACAGTGGCAGTTGGACAAAAAAGTTAATTTCCAACCCTGTGTGATTGCCATTCAGTTTCCAGTGACTTCACCTACAGATGACAAATTCTGTCACCGTGTCCATATCCTCCACCTCCGGCAGCATAACAAACAAATCCCACATCTGCATCTTGAAAAGGGTAAAACAGCCTCGCGGGTGTACCAGCGCTGTCTATTTTGGGAGAAGCAGGTAATTTGCTATTTGTGACGAAGAGGCTGTGAGCTAAAATACACCCAGCGAGCTATTAAAAGCTCATCCTCACGAGTGTTTTGACGTTACCGAGAGCCACGAGTGAGTCACACAAAGCCTCCAGAATAGCTGCTGCAGCTGCAGAGCCGGGATCCCCATCTGTGCTCAAGAAACTGTGAAAACTACCCTCGCGCGCCTCACTGACCGGCCCCACCAGTGCTCAGAGATAGCAGGGCTGGATTAATTATGAATCCAAACAGCAGTGGCTTTTTAAAAAAAAAAATGTTTTTTTTTTAAATCAATATCCTGATTGTAATGTGCAAACAAGCTATGGATGCAAGCTCTGGATAAAACTTTGTTCACTTTTCAGAATAAATATTAGTGGTATTATTTTACAGCATGGGAGTGTGTGACCAGCATGTTTGATAGATTTATCACTCCCTGTTGAGAGCTCACTGTGGTGAAATTGTTTTGAGTGTGAGGGAGTTAATTTAGCAATCACAGTACTGAGATGATTGCAGGAATTACATTATCCTCCCCTCTCCTGTGTCCCTGCTGTATAGGTTGCCGTGGAGACACGGGCTCTGATAGCATGGATGGAGAAGATGCCATTTGTGCTGGGCGGTAACATCCAGGGAGGGGAGCTGGTGGTGACCTTCCCGTACGACAAAACTCGCAGCCAAGGGGTGGCCCGGGAGCAGACCCCCACCCCGGATGACCACGTCTTCCGCTGGCTGGCCTTCTCCTACGCGTCCACCCACCGCCTCATGACCGCTGCCAACCGAAGGGTCTGCCACACGGAAGACTTTGCCAAGGAGGACGGCACCATCAACGGAGCGTCCTGGCACACTGCGGCTGGCAGTTAGTGTCCATAGCTGTCCGGGTGTTTTCCCACTGATCCTAACACTGTGTTATGCAGGATTTCTCTGCTTAGCTCTGATCCTTTGAGCTTTGTTTAGCACACACGAGCACATCTGCATATTCAGTACTGAACCCCCTCAGGCTGTTTCAAAGCTTCGAGGGCTTAGCTTGAAGCATCATGTACGAATTGAAAGGCGAACAAACAAAGAAAGGCAAAAGTCAAAGTGATTCAAATCCACGTCGCTCTTAATTAACGCCACTTATTTTGGGACAAAATGCTGACCTAACTCTGGCCTACACATATGTTTCTCTTTCTTGGCAGGTATGAATGATTTCAGCTATTTGCACACCAACTGCTTTGAGTTGTCGATGTATGTGGGTTGTGACAAATTCCCTCATGAGAGCGAACTGCCTGAGGAGTGGGAGAACAATCGCGAGTCTCTTCTTGTCTTCATGGAGCAGGTACAGAGGCAAAGCATCCCCCGCAACTCACACGTTCACACAAGAAAACCTGTGCACATGCAAGCGAGCCACATAAAGGTTGTTTTTTTTAAATCTTAGGAATATGCTAGCTCTATCAATTTGTTCTTACTCTTCTCACACAAGCATTTACTAAAGAAGTGCTGTATCAATACTGTATGAGCTGATCACATACTAGACTCAAAGGTCTTGTCCAGTGGCACCCTAATGCACGGGCTTACCGGGGCTTAAGTCCCGGGCCCCGCCGCCAAGAACAATATTGGGCCAGAGAAGTCACAGAGGTTTCCTGTACAGCTATGATGATCTTTTTTTATGGGCGGGCCCTGACAATGAAAGTATTTTTTTTCTGACTTTTTAATGCAACAACAGATTTATATTGAATAGTCCAATATTATTTAGGATTATATGTTAAAATTATATTTTATTTTGTATATATTTTAATCATGACACCTAAAATTCGGTTAAGTCGATATTTATTAATTGTGATCTGATATTTTACTATTATTTATAAGAATGGTACAGTGTGCTGACGTCCTGCAGTCTCACCTCACTATTAAACCTTAAAATTCATACACAAACAGTTTGAGGCCTATTTCAGTTATTGCTGCAAAACAAAGTCACTAAAACAGCGACATTGTGACGGTTGCATGATCAGCACCATGGACAGCACGACACCCCAAACAAACAAGACATTTTATTCTACTCTCTCACGTATCTAATATTGCTCGATATTAGCAAACATACACTGAAAAAGACCAAATATTTTCAACCACCTAGAAGCTGGAAGGAAAGGAAAACAACTTGCACTAAAATTATATGAATTTCCTCGTGATGTAATGAAAATCTTGTGTTGCCGCTGTGCACACAGGCCTACTTGGCTGATAATCTATCTTTGTGTTGATTTATTGTTGATATATTGTGTTATACTACTGATGGATTTCATGTTACTGATTTAGCTGACACAACTTTTATTTAAATACTGAAGCTGGATGAGAAGGAAAGACATTAAAACACGCTCAACTCTTCTGTTAAACCGAAGCTCGTACATTATACATCATACAGTCATGTCACGTAATGTACTCTATTGAATTATGAAGAAGATTTTGATGCGACTCTCACATAGCTTTTCATGTGCAGGTGCATCGTGGGATCAAAGGCGTGGTGAGGGACCGGCAAGGTCGCGGAATAGCTAATGCCACCATCTCTGTGGAGGGCATCGGCCATGATATTCGTACAGGTACAATATCACATTTCACCTGATTCTTATGTAGGATTTAAAATATTAATGGTTCATTTGAGGAAGCAACCAAAACAAAACAAATGCCATTTTCTGTTTTGCAACATGTGGATACTTTCTCCCTTCATTTTCATCATCCGACAGAAAAAGCGGAAAAAGTGCTCACTCATATTATTTTGAGCCTGAGCCTAACTTTTCCAGTTTTTCTAAAACTTCTTATTGTGTTCTAGTTATGTGATTATACTGTTTATATTTCTCATCTTAGTCAGGTGGGCTTACCAAACAGAGCGGAGATAAAGCCTTACTTCCAGGCCGCACAGGAAGTCTGTGTCCGTGTTCTCGTTCTCAAAGTCTGTTCGCTGCCAATAACAACCTCCGAGTTATCAACCTACACGCTGAAAATAACAAGTTTTGAAGATT